>CM020511.1:1397500-1400000 GCA_009823395.1 Thamnaconus septentrionalis | reverse complement strand
AGACCGGACCAAGCTGGGACTGTTGTCACTCACCTGGCACCTGCTCTGTGTGACGCAACAATGAGCTGCACGTTTCGTACAAAACTTTGTGAAAAGTGGGAGGAGCAAAATCATTTTTCAGGTTCCCACTTGGCGATTCCAAACAGGAACGTGTGACAGTGAGACACGCTTCCTCACCTGTGACGTTGAGTCCGTCGGAGCGCTGACACCATGTGACGGCTTGGGTGGAGTTTCCACCGCTGAACCATCTGTACTTGTAACACTCGCCGCCTGAGAGGAGAGCAGAGAAATAAATACCAAAGCCAATCAGCGTGGCTGGAGATGGACCAGCGGGCGATGCAGCGCAGACCATTAATCATCAGAGTGACAGATTAATAACGCAGCCGCTAACTTATGGCTGCGTAATAAGGCCGCGGTCATATAATATGACGATCAGTGTGTCTTCACCCAGGGCTCCCTTCCACTGTTTTTAATCCCCACTAAGAGCCTCCGCTTAATGACTTTCTATTAATGCCATTATGACTTTATCAATATCTCCATCGGCGCAGTAAACCGCCGTATGTCCCGAAGGAGTCGGCCAATCATCGCCCTGCCAGCGGCAGAAAGAACGATTTAACCTTGAACAAAGGGAGGATCCACCCTCTGCAGGCCGCCTTCGTTATCGCGGCTGCACTCTGAGGACTTGACTCGTCCATTTTAATCAGTTTCCCCAATCCCCCCTACTCAATGCCCCCCCCCCAAAAAAAAAAAAAAAAAGTTTCAAGCCTTTGTTGGATTGCTTGCTTCACCCTGAGCTTCCCATCGTCTTGCAGTGATAGAAACGTTTCTCAGAGGAATCAGATTCCTCGCAGCTCCGATGCTGAAATTTCAAAGTCTGAGGATCTGATTCGTTCTCAGCCAGTCAGCCTATGACCGAGCCAGTCAGCATCCGCTAAGGCCAAAGGGGCGGAGCTACAGCCAGGTAGCTTTTAGCCTGTAAATGGTGTGTGTGTGTGTGTGTGTCAGTGTGAATGCTGCAGTCTGGTCACAATCAGACAACATTTCCTCATTAAAACGAGGAGTGAAGAACTAATAATATGTAAATATCTTGCTTTTTAACTCGCTTTTTTTTTTCTGTACATACTTACAAATATTTTATTTTTGTCTATATCTTCCGTTAATATAATTCTTGACCTTTTGCACTGTAAGCCAATTTCTTTTTTCTTTTTTGTTGTTGCTGTAATTATGCAAATTTCCCCATCGTGGGATCAATAAAGGTCTTCTTCTTCTTCTTCTTCTTCTTCTTCTTCTTCTTCTGAAGTCAGTGAAGGATTTACTCTGCTGCTCACTGCTCACTCTATTGCAACTCTGCCCACTTTCAAAGTTCAATAATAATGTCATACTGCAATAATTTGCATGGAGATCAACTCAACTACGCCAAGGTCTGACATTGTAGTTCATAGCTGTAGTTCATTTTTTGAGAAGTCAACTAACTTCTTTGTCCACCAGAGGGCACTCAAGACTGCAGACGCTTGGATTCTATTGGAGGATTGTCCTTGTATTCAGATAGTCTTTTACCAAATATCTTCCTTTCTCGTTTGATAATAAGACTAAAACTGGCCTTTCCCATCAGCCTCTGCTGCTCATTAAACGTTGAGACTGTGACCTGAACGAGACGCTGCTAAAGTGTCACACCAGCACGCTGGCCCTTCACTTCTTGCTGTCGTGATGAGGTTTCTGAGCAGCCTGATTTGTCCTCTCCATTAACTGTTTGCTCTTGCTTTTTCTTTACTGTTGTTTTTATCCGCTAATCAAGTTGGCCGCTAAATGTCTCGGCGCGGCAAAAACACGCACGGCGTTTAAAAGTTTCAAAGGATGCATTTCACGATTCCTCTCTGCGACAAAGTGAATAAACTGCGGGCGCTGGAGCGCCATTAACATCACACAGAAAATAATAAATAAAAAAAAAAAAAAAAAAAGACGTGTTGTTCCTGTTAGCGGCTGGTGGCAGAAAAACTGGAGCAGACAAAAGCCAGGAGGAGCCGTGCGGGGAGACGGGCGGCAGAGATTCCCTCAGCCGGCGAGAATCAAAGCAGCTCTGAGGTTTCTGCCTCAGCCATTAGGCCGCCACAGCGCCCCCACATGACTTATTTCTAACGCACCTATTTGATCTGCCTCTCCCGGTCCCCAGCCTCCCGTTCGCCAACAACACCGCCTTCCTTTGACTTGTGCTGCCTCCTCCTCCTCCTCCTCCTCCTCCTCCTTCCTCCCCTCCCTCCCCCTGCCTCCCCCAGTGCCTGGAGTGGAGCTGTAAAAGCAGGTCAGGCTGCTGGCCGCCAGCGTGGGGGGGCGAGGGGGGCGCTGCGGATGCTGCTGGTGATTCACATAGCATATTGCTTCTAAATGGCTGATTAATGAGCCCGGGGAGCCGCACACATCATCATCATTGGGGTGCATTAGTGGAGGCCGGTGGTTTCTCTGCAAGTCTTGCTCAAGAAAATTCCCCATCCGGGAGAGACGA
>CM020511.1:1277500-1392500 GCA_009823395.1 Thamnaconus septentrionalis | reverse complement strand
TGTGCAGGTCCTTCAAAAATGCTTTGATGGTGATTGGTCCTGCTGCATGTAATTGTTCACCGTCTTCTTCTTCTTCTGTGTGTGTGTGTGTGTGTGTCTTACAGAAACAGTTTGTAGAACTCACTTTCTACTGTCCTACTGATTAGTTCCTTAAAAAACCCCAATAATATCTCACGGTTCATTATTTGAACTCAATAGCCTCCTTTTCATTTCATTTGCAACAATGTTTCTGTGTTTCCTGAGCCTCATGTCGTTTTCTTTTTCTTGTGCCTTTCAGTATCTGGTCACACAAAGCATTACAACCACGAAGGGTAAAATTCCAGCCACAGCTTCAGCAACGACTTTGCACTTTTTTTTTTTTGTAAGTTGCAACTTTATCAATCGACTCGGCTCAGGGTTTGACATTTTCCATCCGCACTCTGTGTAAACAAAACAACTCTGCAGTGACTTTGTGAGCCCGCTGATGCAGAAGAGGCGGTGGAATGAAAGCGACCTCGGCGTGGTGGTGGTGGGAGGCGGGGCTGGGGTCCAGGTTGATTACCTGGGCAGGGCAGCGTGCAGGCCTCGCTCAGCAGGATCTGCTTGTCTCCGCCCACCGCCAGCTCCAGGCTGCCGCACAGCTCCTCGTCCACCGCGCTGCTCTCGCCGCCGCTGGAGCCGTCCGACACGAAGCACGACAGGTTCCTGTAGCGGCTGCCGTGGCCGCACACCACGCTCTGCCGAGAGGGAGGGGGGGGAGTCACAAACACTGCAGCCAGCCGCTGTGACAGAGTCACACCACTGATTTATAGCTCGGTCAGCAGCGCGGTCAGGGTGACTTCTCAGAAAAATAAATAAATACAACAATAATAAACTAGAAACGTTACATCTGCAGCGATGATTCGACGCGGCTGTGCAGCATCTGACAGATTTAATTCGAAAATTTATTCGTTTTTCCGACTAATTTTGGCCCGTCAGTACAGAAATATTCTAACGACGCCTCTCAAATGTCCAACAAAGACGTTTATTAATCTGCAACATCGACTGCAGTGGAAAAAAAGCCCACAGCAACAACAACAACAACATCCTGCCGGGACTCCGACAAAAATCACTTTCAAATGCTGCAGACTTCCAGTTTAAAACTATTGACTATATCACAGATAATGAGGAGGAGGGCTGGAAGCAGTGCATCATGGGTAATGGCTCCTCTCAGGGTGAAAAGCCGCCCCTCCCTCTCTCTCTCTCTCTCTCTCTCCATCTTTTAATAGACCAATAAATGATGTGCATGAATGGAATGGGGCCATGTTTGTCTGCGCCAACACATGCAAAGTGCAAAGTGTTGCCCAATAACACCCGACCGGGCGACGTGCAGAAAACGGCACAGTGTCAGTTTTTTTTTTTTCCCCAGCTGCCTTCTGCATTAAAAATGATTTTCACATTGATTTCCGCCGTCCATCTCGCTGAATAAATGCACCCAGAGGGATTTTATGAGGTTGTTCATCAATACCACAGACTTCATTATTATGACTTTTTTTTTTTTTTTTTTTGCCACCACTGACCTGAAACTGACATAAAGTCTCAGCGTATCGATCTCGGCAGAGGCGGCCGCTGGGTTTCTGCTGACTGGGGTCAATAAAGACACCAGCAGGTAATTATTAGGTGATTGGTGTCGCTACTGTACTCTCAGGCACATCTCTGAACTCTTGCACTGGAAATATGTCACAGGATTGAAAATGTTTTGGGAAGAAAAGAAGAAATGTGTACGTTGACATGAAAGTGTGAGCGCCGGCCACACTGGATGAGTTGTTTTTCTCGCTGGAACTGACAAGAACCATTTGTCTGACACTAGAAAATACATGAGCTGGACTCGGTTTCACTTTCTATGAGGGGGTGAAACTTCTTCTCTGTCACTGCTACTCACTGCGAGGACCCCAGCGTCTCATTAAAACGCTCTCATCGGTGAGTTTTCCCTCTTTCAGATTGCTGTGATTTAGCTCATTCTGCATCTGCATGTGTGTAAAGGCCCCAGACGGGACGGGGATGGGTCAGCTTGGGTCGGGTTCCCCCCCCTGACAAACCTCCACGCGGCACTCGGACCAGGAGCCGTACTGCCAGCGGTAGCAGGGCCGGACCGGGCAGGGCTTCCACTGCACCATCTGAGGCGGGCAGGGCCGGCCGTCGCCCTGGGAGGCCTGGACCACCGTCCGCTGGCGCCACATCTTCCCTGGAGGGAGGAGGCAAGGAGAGACAGGAAGTGATGCGCCCAGTGGGATTAACCCCGCCCCCAACACCGGCCCCTTAGATATCGACTCATTGAATAGTCAGCCAAAATAATGTATGCACAGATCGGGAAAAGAAAAACTTGCATAAATATTTCATTTGTACTTCTATACAACAGAAACCTCGTTTGAAGTTTGATCAAATCACGATGTTCCACTGTTTACTGTTTACTGTTCCCAGGATGGCGTCACCCTCACGAAAGCAGCAGAGGCAACCAACGGTACCCAAGCAGCAAATGACCTTTGTAGAGGCCAAAGGTCATTTGTAATAAACATGTGATGTCTGAATACATTTGGCATTGAAATACAGTACTACCCGAAAAACTAGAATATCCAGTAAAAGTTGTTTTATTTTGGCAATTTAACATAAAAGATGAAAGCAACAAATTTTATTGAGCCATTCCACGCAAATTGACATCTCAAGCAGTTCCTTGTTGTCACTTTGCTGATTAAGATTTTCAGCTTATTAAAACCACAAACCCACAAACTCAGAAAATTAGAATAGTGTGAAAAGCTTCAGTTTTGTAGCTTCAAAGAGTCCAAAGAATCCAAAACCCCTGCAAAAGGTTCCTGAGCCTTTAGAAAGTCTGTCTGGGGTTGTTGGCTCAGAAGAGTTCACACAGGAGAAATACAACAATATTCTAATGTTCTGGGTCGGACTGTACATCTGCAAGTCTTTCCTTTTCCTGATGTGTGCATACATTGCTTTGACTCTGGGTGTGTTAATTAAATAGACATCTTAAAGACTGATGTTAAGAAGCTCTGACACCTCTCTCTCTCTCTCTCTCTCTCTGTGTGTGTGTCCAACCTGGCAACCCGTCAGCTCAACCTCCCACTCTGACTCCCACAGCTCCCAGCTGCCAGTCTGCCGCTCCTACCTTCCTCCTACCTTGTGCCAGCCAGCCAGCCAGCCAGCCAGCCAGCAACGACGTTTCCCGACACAAAAACACAAATCAGGCATCGTCCCACACGCGCAAAAGCACAAAGCAGCGCACGACCTTGTATCCCCGGGAACATCTGACACGCGCAGACACACGCGCGCGACGCGAGCGCACATCAAACGAGGTCCCCTCCTGCTCCTTTAGCCTTTCTTAAACTTTTATCTCCTTCCTTGTGATACAGCAGCCGGCGCCGCGCTGCCTCTTCTTCAAAGGTTTGTGCGCGCCGCCCCGAGGAGCAGGAAGATGTAATGGGACACAATCAATTGTGCGAAGCGCCGCAACAACAAGCAGGCAGCAGGAGGAAGCGTGTTCGGCGGCGAGGCTGCGGCTCACCCTGGATAAACCCTGCGTGTTGCCTCGGCCGGCTGGTTTTTTTCCTCTCCCCTCTCGACAAAAACGCCTCCCAGCCTGCGCAGGAAGTGTGCGATTTGGCCCTTTTGTGGTTTAATTGCGTGAGACAAACTGCGCTGCTTGTCACACTTGCACTCTCGCATCACCACACAACGTTAATTGTGGTGAAATTTCAATAATCTTGCATGCTTTAGCTTGAATTTGCATGAATGATTTGCAGGTTGTGGGGACCGAGTGTTATTTTTCTACTATTCTGCTGGTTTTTGAAGGCAGAGCAGTGTGTGTGTCTCCTCCCACTGTCCTGCCAGTGACTCCACCCCCCCCCGCGCCGCCCACAAGATGAGAAACGACAGCCGAGCGTCACCGTCGCTTTGCTTTGCTGCAGAATCAGGTGCGGCGCAGGCGGGCCAGCTCACCCTCCAGCCCGCACGTCTGCGAACACTCGGACCAGGACGACCACTCTGACAGCTGACAGTTGACCGGACACTCCACCGTGCAGGAGATGTTCATCTGCCACCTCTTCTCCAGGTTCAGCTGCCACACACAGAAGAGAAGCACAGACGGTTATTGGCAGCAGACGTCGCCCAATCACCTCGTGCGACGGCCAGGTGGCGCCGCAGCTCCCAGGAGCCTCGGCTGTGGTGGAGCACAGCTCGAGGAGGGAGGAGGCAGCGGCGCAGCCAGACGATGGCGCGGGGTCAGGGGGTTAAATAGCTGCGGGGACGGCTGAGCGGGAGCCTGCAGGCTACAATTACAGCCGCCCGCCGCCGCCGCCGCCGCAGCAGCAGAGCCATTACGGGTGAATAAAAGGAGGCGGTCTGGAGCAGCGACAAAGCCTCGGCGTGTGAATATTTCCTGCTGCTCCAGGTCTAACGGTACCGCGAGGGCGCCGTAATATTTTACAGAGTGATGCGATTAAGTCATCAGGAAGAAATGAAGGAAGGCGTCGATGGAGGGGAAGAGAGATGAAGAACGGGGAGGGGGGGCGGAGTTTAGGTACTGACCTCCTCACAGAATTTCATGTCCACCGATTTGCCGTCACTGCGAACGCAGTCTAGCATCCGCGTCTTGATGCCGCTGCCGCACACGGCGCTGGGGCTCAGCTGACAGGTGCTCCACTCTGGCGGGAGGACAAGAGATCACAGTCAACGTACAGGATGATGGAGGCAACGGAAACGTCCAGAACATCACGCTTCAAACTGCTGCACCGCTGGACCTGAGTGACTCACTGCAGCTCCTCCACATGGTGCTTCACTTTCCTTCAACGGCTGGAAGAACTCACAACAATCAAGCAATACTGCAAATATATATATTTTTTAACAAGGCGGCTCCAGAAACTCCAAGACGTATCTCAAATGCCAGGCACTTTTTGGTTTTAATTTTCATTTCATTTTTAACTCAAAATCAACATCTTGGTGGATGAAGCCAAGTGATGAACTGACCACTCTTGGTATTTCTAACATATTTACAGTCAATGCCGGCATTTTGCTAGCATCACTGTTTGTTTGCTGCTGGTCTTTGTTTGTTGACATAGCAGCAGGAGGGGAAGGTTAAAGATAAGCTACCACGAGATGGAACTTCAGTGGCAGGATTTTAAAATCTTTCAGCAAACATTGTGATAGGATTTTCTTCAACACAGCAGAAAGAAGGTCGATGAATCACAGATCTGTTTCTTTCCTCAATGAAATTTCAATACAATGGAAATATGTGTGAAAAACTGCCTCAATCACATAAATGTCATGTGACTGCAAATCCCAACATGAAGGGGTTTTTTTCTCCAGTGACTGGAGCAGTGTCCCTCACACCAGTGGCTGGCTGACTGGCTGACTGAGTGGCTGACTGACTGACTGACTGACTTCCTCTTCAGTCTTCTGCGGGTCAATGCTGCTGAGCTTCCCGCCGCAGGTTCACTCAGAGGTGTCAGGCAGCTGGTGAAAAGTTGTGAGTCGTGACTTTGACTGGATGGAAGAGGAGAGACGAGTCCTCCTCCTCCTCCTCCTCCTCCTCCTCCTCTCCCTCTTCCTCCTCCTGTTCCTCTGTGCCCACCACCTCCTCCACCTCCTCCACCTCCTCCTGACACCGGCACCGCCGCCTGGAATCCTCGCCACTTCAGTGCGACTAAAACCCCAGACAGACAGCGAGGAGCAGCCGCTTGAGTTTTGGGGTTTGGCTGCTTAACAGCACGCAAGCAGACAAACTCCGGGATTTCTGCATTACATATCAATTGATTCAGAACGTGGAGCGTCAACCCGGGCCTTCCCTCCTCTGTCACACAGTGCACAGAATAGATTTCTGGAATGATACGCCACGCATGCTAATGCATGTCACCCCCCTCAGAGGTCCAAGGTGACTCAGCAGAATCGGGAACAGGCCTGAATGTGCCAGAACTCTCCCACACGTTGGAGACGCAGCAGACATCATCGGATGGGAGGTCCTACTGCAAAGGTTCCTGAGTGATTGGCTTCTGCACAGCAGGCCTCACTGATGAGCAGCACTACTGACCCACAACACGAGCCAGCCAGCCATGCGTTCAGAGAGGCTTCGGCTTCTCCATACGATGCCATATTCCTTCTGTTGCTGCAGCTTCTCCATCCATTCGCCACCGACCAGTCTCATCAGGGGTTGCAGAGGACCTGCAGCGGTTCCCAGGAGACGCTGGGTGAAGACGGCAACCAGGAAGAACCAGGACGGAGGGGAGCAGGACTGAAGTCAAACTGAGGAGCAACTGTGAGACACTGGCCTGAAGCAACAGCGACACGACCGCTGCAACACCAGCGCAGTAGAAACTAATCAGACTTTGAATATTTGTGAATTTGCAATATCGGAAATCAGACAGAAAAAGTTTGACATTACTTCAGGGTGAATTTCACACGTCGGCGCAGGAAGAGAGCCCCTGGAAAACATTTTGAAATGCAAAAGGCCACGGGTGAAGGTGATTGGATGATCCCTCTGCTCGGTCACACTCCAGAATCCTCCACTGCCAGTCGGAAGCAACTTCCCACCCAGTGCAGAGGAAAAGTTGTGCGTCGTTGCAAACTGACCACACTGCAGCGTCCACGCTGACACAGCTGAACCCTCGATGCAGCGCCGCCACTGGACAGCGATCGATCCGATCCTACTTTAACCATCCTGCTATGCTGCAGACTGGACACTTTAGTTTTTCCCCCCAGATGGCGGTCAAGATTTATGACCTGAATTCTCAACAACACCACAAGCTTGCAGTGTGTTGGGGGTCAGGCTCCAGAGAGCCCTACCATCACCAGAAGTAAAGGACGATGTCTGTGACTTAAAAATCAGCGGGTGTGTGCAGCTTCTCACAAAAACAACAACAACAACAACAACAAAAAAAATAAACCAGCACAGCGACGGAACCAACCAACATTTTCCTCCAGACTCAGAGCATTGGAGTGGCTGGAAAAAACACTCAAAAAAATGGAGCGAGCACAGGCTGCTGTTCTAAAATGAATGAAAAAATAAATAAACTGAGCTCCGGTAACAACAACAACAACAACAACGACGGGGAGACTCATCCGCTGCCATCCGCCAACGAGGATGAGAGACTTTTCCTTTTTTTTTTTTTTTTTGAAAATCAATTTTTTTTTTAGCTGCATTGAGCTCGTTTGCGGTCTGGAGTCGCTGGAATCGTTCCTTCTCCTCCTGCAGTGGAGCTTTGTGGCTTTTCCGTCCTCTGGGGGACTGAAAAGGAGGCAGAGAGTGTGCGTGAGGAGAGAGAGAGGCAGCGAGCGAGCGAGCGACGCGACTGCCGGTGGGAATGTTCACACAGAGAAATGGCATCTTTGCCACATTAATAGTCTCCGCTCCTGTATTATGCACATATAGACCCCGGGAAGGCGGAGTCGGAAGCTCCCGCCTGGGACCAGGCGCCACAGTGAGATGTTATCCATGTGAGACACCGCACAGCCAGGACTCACTCGTACAGAAAACATCTTTTCACGAGCTCATTAATGCTGACGGAGACGGAATAAAACTGTGTTTCAGCAGCCGCGGTTATTAAAACTTGTTTGCTTCATCGGATTAAAGGGGAAAATAAAACCCAGGGACGGCAGCGGGGGTGAGACAGAGGCACAGTCAGAGAGGACGTGTGGGAGACAGAGTCAAGCCTTCGACGGACGAAGAGACGGATATTTCCCTCAGGAGTTGAGTAATGGCCAGAAAAAAAAGCCCAAAAGGAAGAAAACACTCCAAAAGTAAACAGTGAATAGTGAGTGCGGATACAACAGATGGCCGTGAAGCTCCGCAAATCCATCCAAGTCTCTGTTGACTTAGCAGAGAGGACCTGAGCTAATGTGACACGCTCCTTACTGGGCTAAAGGTTTGATGAAAGTTCGCAAGGTGTGTGTGTGTGTGTGTGTGTGTGTGTGTGTGTGTGTGTGTGTGTGGTTGCCCTTGGGGCGACAAAATAAAAGTAATTAAGCCTCGGCCGGTGATTGATTCGACTCAGGAGGACTTCAGGAGCGCAGCTGACAAACTGAGTCGCTTCTTCCGCCCGCTGGCCATTCGAGGCAACTAAGAATTTACTTTTACAAATCTTCTGTTCTTCACCAATAAAAACTTCCTCTGAAATGCTAATGCAGCAGCCAAAGGGAGAAAAGAAAGAGCTCACTGCACACCTGGAGCTCAGAGGTTCTCCTTCTGTGACCGTTTGAAGATGGGACATGAGGAGATGATCCAATTGAAAAAAAATAAAAAAAAAAAAATTCCTCAAGGACATGTTGACGGGGGATCTTCTAATTCAGGCGACTGATCCATTCATGCCATAGTACAGCACATTGTTTCTCAACTGGTGGGTCGCGGTGCTGTTTTGATTGAGTCGTGGCTTTGTGGGCATTTTCCTTCTTATTTTTTTTAAAGTGATTATCAAAGAAGGCAAAAATACTCGCACATCTATTTCCATGGCTGCTGCGTCGGAGGGTGACAATTAAGTCCAAACTAACAAAAAGAATTACCGCACACGAGGCCAACTCGCAGAATTTTTAATGGAACGTTTCGGTAGACCTGTGCTTCCTTTATTTTCTAGACCTTTGTCAGGCAAAAAAACGAAAACAAAACAAAACTTTTTTTTTTTTTTGGTTGACAAAGGTCTAGGACCGAAATGTCAAGTTAACTACACGTGCGGGAATTATTTTTGTTTGTTTCAAGGGATTATAAAATATCTATATTTATACAGAACATGTTGGCCGTTAATTATGCAGCACACACAATTCAATTCAATAATTTAAATAATTATTATTTCTGGTAGAAAGTGGGCCAGTGTTTTTATTTTTGAAGAACACAACTTCATGGGAGAGACCCCAGCAGTGAAGAACCACTGATAGACTAACATGCCTCCATGCAGCTCCAGTGGTGCCAGGGTGGCTTGCCATGCTGGTCCAGTTAGAGTCAAGACGGCGACCTGAACGGAACGTTGTTCAGGGAAAACTACCCACGCCAAGCACGGAATTCTCTTTTTCTACTGCGGAGTTTGAAAGGTCCCAACGTGAGCTGATTGTCAGGTGTGATCTGAAGCAGCTGGCACGCAGACATTTCCAGAGGTGTGTCAACACAGGCACATTTCCCACTGTTACCCACTGCAGGCATTAGATGAGTGGAATTCCCTCCAACGGGGAAACTCCTCACCTGGATGAGGAAACGCCCTCAGAGCCTCCACCAAGCAGGTGTTGACTTGTAAATGGTGAAATTTGGTATTTTTGAGAAGAGGAAACAAGTCACTGCTGCAGGAACAGGAGAATCCCCTCCCCCATCTCTCTCCCTCTCACTCCCTCCCCCTCACCTGTGATGTTGTAGAAGTAGTTGAAGCAGTTGAGGTTCAGGCTGCAGGGCTCTTTGTCGCTGGTTTCTGGACACTGGCGCCCCACGCTGGGCGGCCGCAGGATGTACGCCGTCCGCACGCGACTATTGGTCCTGGTGCAGGGCTGCCAAACAGAAAGTGTGCTTAAAAAAAACACAAGCAAGAAACATCAGGAGTTCACTAAAAAAAACACAACTGTCACTGGTGCATCTCTTCCTTGTGTTAGACTGTTTGTATTATTATCTTCTTCTTCTCTAAAAATAGCTACAATTCCAGCCACTCCTTTCTCAGTTTAGAAACTCCTCCTCCTCCTCCTCCTCCTCCTCCTTCCCCTGCAGCAGGAAGTGACAGCGGCTCTGGAGGAGGCGTCCTGCCGGGACGGCGAAGCAGCAGGTCCCAGCGGTCAGCTGCCCTGCTGAGAGGAGCCGCAAAAGGGTGGAGGAAATGACAGCGCGCTGGAATAACTCGTCAGCATGAATAAAACATGCCGGAGGCCCTGCTGGTGCCACCGCCGCCTTCCACTTCCACAGTGGAATTGTGGGCGAATGGCGCGTTGAGGACTTTGGGGGAGAATGGGCTGTGATTAGCAGCTGGGCAGAGGAGGAGCTCCGAGGAGACCAGCAGGAGCTTCCTGCAACATCTAGAGACATTCTGCAGAACAAATAGGGCTCATTTTATTACGCATTTATTTTTTGATGTCACTATTCATTCATTTTTGGTGAGCATTTATTTATTCTCTGTTTCTCTTTATTATTGTGTGTGATGTTGTGAAGAAGGGGGCGGGACTACATAGGCTTTATACCTCCTGCTCTTCTCTCCTGGGCACATTATTTTGTAGCTTCTTTCATGAGACTGTTTCATGAGATGTTTTTTGTTTGTGCTTTTTCTGATTTACCACGATTTTTACTTTTATGGTCCTTTCCCCCGCCGCTGCTGAAGGGACCTACTGACGGTACGACGCCCGTCAGAAAGAGTAAATCTAGAACAAGAGTCTGGGTTTTTCTTCGGAGTCATGACTGTGAATCCTCCTGCCTTCCCCGCTGAATGACAGTGGCAGTGCAGGATTATAGAAGATTCTATTCTATTCTGCCTGCTCCTCCACCTCTTGCCTCTCGTCCTGTGCTTTGGTGGACGCAGAGAGGGAAAAAAACAACAACCTGTTGACAGAGAAGCTTGCGCTGCTCTGGATAACACAGCGCAGCTCCGCTTTCAATTCTTTGCGCCTCGGAGAAAAACAAGTTCCGACAGGCGGAGGTGAGGACACGGAGATAAATCTCAGTGTGTTTCTGTAGAGCTGCGACCCTCCAGCTGCACCTCCAGCTGCACCTCCACCTCCAGCTCCACCCCCAGCTGCTCACCAGGCTGCAGCGGCTCCAGGTCCCCCAGTCGTTAAGCACGCAGTCCTCGGGACAGGGCAGCCGGCTCTCCCTGGCGCCCAGCGGCATCTCCTCGGGGTCGCACAGGTAGTCCTCCACCGACTCCGAGGGTCCGTCGATGGTGTTGAGCATGCACCTGCAGGATTGGTCGACAGACGGAGAGTGAGACCCCCTCTGGGGAACGCTCCTCGTCTCCTGCAGGACCGAAGCTGCTCCACTGTTTTATTTCTGCTTTTGATATTAAAAATCCATCAATGCTCTTGGAATCTTGGAATTGCAGCATTTGTTATGTAAAGGAAATGAACCCTCTATACATGCAGAAAACAACATCTTTAGCTCTCTGTTTGCAGCATCTATTGATGTTTGTGTTGTGCAGCTGCAGCAGACCTCCTCAGATTAAACGGGTACATTCCTCCACTTACTGGATTTTTCTCCCACTCAACTAAAACTTCTTCCACTCCGGCAGGCAGATGGAAAAAAAATGAGCCCGCCTCTAATTATTTCCATAACTTCACCTGCTGCACACCCGCTGCCGAGGTCCACCACAGGTTTTTTAATCAAGATGATCTCACATTAGAAGTCGCTGTGGATATTAATATCCTGTCTGCCGCTGAAATCCCGACTCTGGTGTTTGGTCTGCGCTGTTTAATTGCGCCGTCTAATTGACTTTAATCACACCGCTTGTGTTATGACTCTATAATAAAGGAGACGCACCCCAAGAAGATCACCTGGCAAATGGCGCTAATGTTCTGACGTCCTGCCGCTTCCACATTCCTGAACCATATGAATGAAATAATTGATTTTTCAAGAAAAAAAAAAAAAAGAAATAACGGATCCTTATTAATTTTGGATCCAGGATTCATTCACTCATAAACTTAGTAAAAAGTATCAAAGATGTTGATCGGCTCTCAGCCGACCTCCAGACCGGACGCTTTGTCTTCAGATGGCGACGTACCGGACTTTGCGGGTCTGGACTCCTTCGCCGCAGTTCTCCTTCAGGTCCACGTTGCTGACCTTCCACACGCTCCACGGCTCGGCCACCCACACGTACTGGTTGCAGTCGCTCTGGCACGGCACCACCTCGTACACCTGACAGACGACACGGCGGCCGGGTCACCGAGGCTCCGCCCACCGCCTCATCCGTGAGGCTGATTCTGCACCCAGCTACCAAACGCAACAAAAAACCACCAACTCTCCAAGCAGAGTTCCTCTCAGAGAGAGAGAGAGAGAGATGGTTCCACTGCTCGTGAACAAAGTGGAGCCTCCACTGTTTCAGTCAGCGAGTCAAACTGCGCCTGATTGGCTGGAGCAGCGCCGCAGGCCCGATCAGCTCCCGTCCTCGCAGCAGCTGCAGCAGCTGCAGCCGTTTGACAGACACCTGCACGGATAAAACCCGGGCTCTTCCCTGTCTACCTGCAGCCAGGAAAGAAGCGAGCGTCTCCGTCTAGCCGTCGGCGACCCGCTGACACCCTACATGTGCGACGACGGCACTACAAACAACCAAAGGGGGAGGAAGCAGGGAGGGAGGGCAGGTTGGAAGGTGGGAGGGGGGAGGCAGAGGGCTCTTACCTGCGCCTGTGGCGGTGAGTCACAGCCGGCGAGCAGCGGTGCGGATAAAAGAGGAGACACACGGATTAATGAGCACTTGCCAACTGTTCATATAGTGCAGAGCTGATGATTAATGCAACATTTCAGAGGACAACATCAGTAAAGCCTCTGGCACAAATACCTGTGTGTGTGTGTGTGTGTGTGTGTGCACCCACAAGGTTCACACACACACACACACAGAGCAGTGAGATCAGCCCAACCTTAATCTGCAAGGGGGAAAAATAATTCACGCCCACAAAGTATTTCAATTTCTGCAAATCATGGAAACATGGAAGCGGCAGTGCAGTGCAGTGGTGCACGCTGGGACATTAACATGGTGGATGGGATCCATTTATAGCAGCTCTTTGCCTCTCGCTCTGCTGTCGCTGCTCAGCGGGGAAAAAAGCAAAAAAAAAAAAAAAGCCAGTGCAGCGATAATGAGGGGAAGGTGAAGGAAAGCTCTGCAGACTGGAGCTGATTATTCATTAATAATGGATCCTGCTGCCGCCTGCTGCCGCACAGTCCAATGTGTCTGGCTCTGGTCAGGAGCATCAATAGATCCCAGAGCCGGACTTCAGAACCGGGTCGAGCGGGGGGGTCGGGTACCTGGTTGATGTGGTCCAGTTTGGGACACGGCCGGCCGCCGTTGTAGGGCTTCTCCCGCAGCCACTTGGAGCGAACTTTGACGCCGCTGCCGCAGGACTTGCTGCAGCGCGACCAGTTGGACCACTCGCTGAGTTTACAGTCGGAGGGACAGGGGATGATGCACGCCTCCTCGATGTAGCCTGCGGGGAGGGAGGGCAGAGGAGAGAAGAGCCGGCCGTCAGCAGCCAATCAGGCCAACGGACAGCTGCGACTTTAAAAAAGAAAGAAAAAGAAAGAAAAACAACCGGATTCAATTCAGCAACCACTTAATTCTGCAGTAAATGTTCAGACTGCAGCTCTGCTCTTTGACTTCCCGAGGGCTGTGAGCTGATGTCATGGTGATTTCTGTTGCCGTTGAGTTTCTTTTAATTGCTGGATTATTTCACATTATTTATTTTTGTGCTGCAGCATAACTTTTTTATGGGCAATATGTGAGATGCCTTTTTTTGTGCTGGTGCAGTCGCTGTTGTCTGACAGACAAACGGTGCCCGTGGCAACAATAAAAGTGTGTGGCTCACACCTGTGCAAGGGGCCGTTTAATGAAATGCCGAAGTTTAAAAGGAAAAAAAACAAAAAAACAACAACATTTCAACAGCGTTGTCTCTATTTTATAAATGCTGCCTGCTGACTTCTGTGCAGCCAATCTGGTCAGCCAGTCTGCTCGTCATCTGACCAGCTGCAGCTGCCGTGATGCAGTGAAGATATGGATTTTTTTTAGCCGCTGATCATTTTTCCCCCTTTCATCCAAAAATCAACAGTCTCAGAATGGAAGAAGTGGGGAGTTGAAGCCCGGCCTGCAAGATCTCAGCTGAGCCCCCCCGCTGCTCCTTCACACTCCGAAATCGTATTGATTCCCAGCCCGCTGGATGGAAAACATTGTCCACTTTCAAAGGCCCACTTCAATGGTGTGTTATATAAAGGGAGTAAGAACCCTCGGTGGCGGCGGCGGGCAGGTCTGGCAGAGCGCCTCGTAATTTCAATCTCTTTTCCCTCACAGGGTCATAACACCGTTAACACGGAAGCTTTAAAGCTTCCCATGCTGCCTACTGCCCCCGTGTGTGTGTGTGTGTGTGTGTGTGTGTGTGTGTTGCTGTTTTCCCACCACCTCTGGCATGTTTGAGCTCTATTGTTTTTTGGGGATTTTTTTTTTTTTTTTTTTTTTGCTATTACAACAAATCAATGGAGACGTGTTACTGGATTATTCCTCTGAACCTTTGTGCAGCACCCCCACACCCCTGCAGACAGAATCCAATTCATTTTTGGGCTTATGTAACGGCACTCTTGACTAAATCCGATTAGCCTCTGATTAAGGAAATCGATGGGGTGAATGAGCCGGCAAAGTGGAGAGTCTCCCTGGGCGGTGAGAGCGCGGCGCGGCGAGAGACATGTGATGCCGCGCTGGAAAAACACGCTGCGAGTTTTTCGCTCCTCCTCCAGAAACAATCCCGCCGAGGCCGCTCGGTCCCCGCAGAGTCATTAATATTCAAAGGTTCCTCGTGTTTTTAATGAGAGCGCATCTTGGAGGAAGCTGGCGCCACTTAGAAAGTGTCTGCCCAGCTTAATGAACAGGCGAGGCGAGGACACGCTGTGGGAAAACACGCCGTCCTTCACCATCATCAGCAACATGTGTCGAAAAGATAAAACCCCAACCAACTGAAGCAGTTAAGGAACTTCAGGAGAAAATCGTTAGAGTTTGGGGCTCGTTTGCCACTTAGCGGTCCCCTCTGTCTTCAGATCCTGTGCTCAGAACTTGGAGGCTCGTGGAGCATCCTAGTTCTCAAATCTCACAAATTTCGACACCCAACGACTGATTTGTTCTAATTTCACGTCATACTGACGAATTACAGCCCCTCGTGCACGCTAGCTCGGACTCCACGTGAAGCCTGACATGGATAACGGGGTCAGGAGTGCAGTTCCTTTCCTGGCCACTAGACGCGTGCTCTTAGCCCAGTCACGTGGAGCTAAAAACTCATGAATAAATCACTGCAACTGGTCTGCTGGAGGTTTCATATCCGTCTGTAAACATGCCAAGATGAAAGTCAACGGCGAGCACCGCTGCGGCTGCAACTTCCCCATGTTTTTCGGGCTTGGCAGACACACTCGCAGCAAAGGCAACCGGCTTTTGATGAGGTAAGACAGGATGTTGGGGCCTTTGTACGTTTATCAGAGCAACAATCAGCTAATCCCCGATGACTGCGGGCTGAGCGGGAGAATTACAGCGCCTCCGCTGTAGAGGAGCGACGTCGGGCGGCGGCGTCGCAACCTATTAACGCGCCGAGGAATTAGCATCACGCGGCAGCAAGAGTTGAGCTTTTATTTCATTTCATGTTCTTCTTGACCGAACCCTGTGGAATGGTTTTAATTAGAATCAACACGACAGCTCCGTGGGGCCTGTGGGGACGACGAGCTCCCACGAAAACAAGTTGACGGTTGCAGCGGGGAGAGCGGTTAAATAAAGAGAGAAGAAGAAAGTGGAGTCGCTCTCGGCCAGAAGTGAATCTCTCACTGCGCCGTGGAGCCAGAGGTGCATGTTTTTCTATTCACGGCTGACTGGAGCCTCAGAGGATGACAGTTAAAGGGTGAAATGACTGTCTGGACCCGAGAAAGCTGAAAACACTGACACATCAACACACACGCACACACACACACACACTCAGTCTGTCTGTCTGTCTGTCTGTCTGTCTGACCTCCTTACACTCTGCTGCCTTTCAGTTGCGATCAGCTTCTCTTCAACAACACCTCACAACATGGATTTGTGACCTTTGACCTCGCACTGTGGCTCCTGCATTTATCTACTGACCAGATTTTTTTTTTCCTTTTCTTTTTTTATTGGACACTGGAGGATCTGAGGCTTTCATTAGAAAGCTAATCTGCACCGCTGCTGTGGTGGAAAAACGACTACTCAACTGTGTCATCCGTGACAACTGGACTTTTAGGGAAGCTTCCCGAGGATGGACAAACCTTCAACATATGCATCCTCTCATGCAGGCCTTAAATGGGGCCAACTGCCTCTGTGCGAAGGCTAGGTGGCGCTCCACATCTGATCAGGCTGAGTGATATACAATGGTAAACCGAGGTCACGCCAACCAAACAGGTGGGCGAGAGCCTAGATAGGGTTTTTATCTTCACTGTGTGTGGAGCTAAGCCAGATACGGTTGGGGAGGTGTTCAGCAAATTACCTATGTACATCTTCATTAGAGGCTAATGTTTACTCCACACATGTTCATGTTTATTCCACGTTATAAAAGACTTGTACGCCTGACGCTCGGTGAAGAGCTGAGACAGAAACTCGCCCTGACCGCTCGTCTCAGGCACCCTCGTTCCTCAGGTTCATCGTGAGCCATCCTGTTGCTCGCACTGCAGACAATTAAAACCCCCCACTACACTTCTATCGTCAATGGTATTGATGCCACTTGACCGAAACAAAAAGAAAAACAACAACAACAATAACACAACAACCTTCTGGTCCAGACACGCTGCAATAATCAGCAGGGTTTTGACTGAACTGGCTGCCAGTCTGCCATCAACACCCCAGCCAGGCGTTGACTCCGCCCCTCCGAGACTTTTCACCCCCATTCCAAATTTCCAACGTCAGTTTTAGCAAGACGGGTGTAAACAGAGGACTAAACACCTTGATTTCTGGAGATTTATCTGGAATTTCTTGAGTGTTCTGGGTTGAAAAAATAAGAAAGTGGGACTCAAAGCTGCGGATGTTTCTGTGCTGTTGCCAAGAGAGAGAAAGCCTCTGGTTTTATAATACCTTAACGGCTGTAAAAACATTATGGCCCTCACTTCCCCTTTCCGCCGGTTTACTTTTACGCTGCACTGTGTCTCCTAAAAGGGCCGTCTTCATTTTAATGGCCATGGCGCCATTGAAAAGAGAATCCTGCAGCTCCCAATAAAGCACGCGCCGCCTTTGCCTCCGCGTTTTTAAACACGCGAGACGAAAACACTAACCAGCTTTGCTCGTGCCGAGCGACCCGAGCGACGCCTCCTTCATCTCATTAACAAACCTCCACGCCGCTGCCAGCCCTCAGGTGGAAGGCGGACTGGGAGCGGACAGGGAACCAGCGGGCGAACTGCGAGTCACCTCCGCTGAGCCGGTCGCCGGGGCGATGCGACGCGGCCGCGGCGTCGTCAGGATGAAATTCAGCCGCTGCCCTACATTCAAACGCAGCTCTTCCAGATCACCGGGGCTCCTAGTGCCCCCCAAAACCCACCACTCCCCCCACCCGCCTCCCACAACCTCCGGTCGGGTCACCCGCAGTGTGAAGGCAAGCCTGCAGTTCAGGCACAGTTGAAGTGATGGAAAGCGTGCACGGTGGGACTCTGCCAGGCTCTCCGGGAGGTTCCTGGGTCTCGTCCAGGCTGCTGCCTTCAGAAGTAAACACACAGGTTGGCACCTGCTGCTGCTGCTGCTGCTGCTGCTGCTGCTGCTGCTGCTGCTGCTGCTGCGAGGCCCGCAGAGGCGCTCGCTGCTGTGTGAAAAACTGACGACTCAATTTCGTTCTGAAACGGCCGCTCAGCCTCTTTGTGGTGCCACAGATTTTTGTTAAAATGCATCCGTAGACACAGAAAACAACAGCAGCCAAAATCTATCAACAAAATTTTTTTTTTTTTTTTTTTTTTTTTTTGTGCTTTTGACATCAATCCAATTATGTCCAATCAGCTCGGTTCTGGCTTTGTTCACCACTCTGCCTCCGCTTTCTTTCTTGTGCACATAAGGCTACTGGCACTCCCAGGCAGCTGGCACTTCCAGGCGATGTGCAAATAGGAGAAATTCTCTGGGTAGGAAAGCCAGCATGTATAGACAGAGCACCTGCAGTGATTTGGTGAAGCAGCTTCCGGCTGTAATTATACACCATTAAGGTCTTTTTAAAGAGAGACGTATTGCTGCATTAGTCTAAAACGGCCAGTGTTGCAGCTGAGTGTGCGACGGTAACGAATGGCCAATTGGATAAAGTGTCAGGTTAATGCAGTTGTTGACCAGAGCTGATGACCGGCAGGGAGAACACAGCTCTGGGAATCAAACCCGCGACTTTTTCTCTGAGGCGGCGACGCTGATAAAGTTGGACCTCACAGTTAAACATGCATTGAATTAAAAGGACAATTGAGATTTCTATTTTCTGTCAATGAATATAATTAAATCTGCAGAATGATGGCTCAGTGTGTACAAAACACAGCATGCTAACATCTGCACTCAATATTTAGGTGAGTAAACATGAACATCCAACCTCCCAGAATAAAGTCACGTTACTGGCACCAACACGGCAGCTCTTTGTGCCATGACTGTTTGCTTTTTTATCTCCCACTGCTGCATCTTCGTCATCTCCACAGCAACGGCCACCACTTAATCCGCCAGAAGGCAGCAGCGGAGGCGCCGTTCTCTGGACGGGGAAGAAACACTGACTGCGTTTGCATGCATTGCTTAATTGAGCTACGCTCAGAATTCGGTTTTCTCGTCTAATTGGACTTCTCTTCCGGTCCCAGTATACATGCAGCTGAGAAAATTGAATTATTCACAGGAACGCGTCCTCCTCCCCAACACTGCGGGGTGAAATCAGTCTTTTCAGTGAGTCAATTCCGGTTAACCTCTTTCCTTCCAAAAAAAGCCCCAAAACAACCGTAGCGCCACACAACACCGGTGTAATGCCCGTACTGGTCGTCCATTTAATGAGTTTCCTCACTGGATTGGTCAGATATTCACAAATGCACACAACATTTTACTGGCGATTTTACAGTCGCAGCCCACATCTACCACACTACTGAACTCTTGTAAGTGAGTGCGACGTACTAATGACATTTTAAAAAACAAAGAAATAAGATATACGCAAAGTTGTGTTGAGCTGGACTTCATTTCAAAGACTCAGTAAAATATCTATCAGCTGTCCACCTCTGTGAGCTACTGAGACTCACAGCTAGCAAGGCTTTCTTCGGGTATTAGTGAATGAAGTCAGCGCCCAGGTAACATTTTGCTCCGGGCTGCCTGAGACGAATGGTTTCCTTCAGCTATCGCGTTTTCTTTACTTTCATTAAAATCGCCAGTAACTTGACCACCTGCTGATCGCTGCCCAGCAGCTGTTCAGTAAGGAAACCAATGGTGATTTGGAGAGGCAGACAACAACACCGTGTGCTTGTTGCAGGGCTACAACACAACCATGTTTTTGTGCTTTGACCCACACCCTTCGTTCTTGGTGCTTACAGGTTGAGAGAACAGACTGGTGGGAGAGGGTTTGGAACTGCAGTGTATGGAGCTCAGTCAAGGCAATGAAACCTACCTGCTGACTCCTTTTATTGTGTTGATAAATAGAAGCAGAAAACACAACGGTAACGAAAGAGTTTTGAAGACATGTTGGAGAGAAAATAGAGAACGCGCAGATCATTGGAGAAACTTTGTGGACTTGTGAAGCTGTTCCGAGCCTCCAGGAAGAAACTATGAGCGCCAATTCCACTCCAGATGAGAAGAGCCATTGTTCTGTATGAACTGGAGAGTCCTGCAGAGCACCGTGTCGCTGCAAACTCTTTTTTAAGTACTACACAAATGAACTGAAAAGGTTCTTGCTTGTGTCCTCAGCTCTACACAAACTTGTAATAGGGCCACGCGTTGAAGAAGCCGGCGTCTTGATTGTTTTAGTTCCACACACACTAACGTGGGGGATGTGGAGCATGAGCACATGCAGTGTATACATGAAGGAGAAAAATGAATTCCAATCGCATTATCTGGGTGTCTTAACCTGAGTTCTCCAACTCTGATTATAGTCGGACTATCGTGTTTACATGCACTTCAGTTGTCCAGTCATAGTCGCACTAAGGCGATAATTCAGTTCTCTCGTGGTGGCCAGATGGAGGCTTTGGATGAATAAACACCAACAACCGCAAACCTTGGTGGCTAACTGCTAACGCTAATCTCCCCGTCACTTCTCCCTGGTTTTTCCAAACGTGACGCATCGCCTCTCATGTCCTCTGTCGGGCTACGTGCCCCATGGCTTTACGCTTTATGTCTTCCTACCCCCCCCACCCCCAAGGGGAGGCACTCCTTCGCCCTTGACCACTTCCTGCTAAGACGACGAGCCGTCCTGTAACATCAAGTCACGGTAAAAAGGTCAACACATCGAAATCGCCGTGAAGATAAAGAATCACCTCTGGAGCCGATGGATTCCGGGAAGCCTGGCCGCTCCGAAGCCATGACAGAAATCCTACAATTCACCAGGATGTCATTGTGTGTGTGTGTGTGTGTGTGTGTGTGTGTGTGTGTGTGTGTGTGTGTGTGTGTGCAACAAAACAGCAAATAGTTTCTTCTACTGGCTGTAGCCTCCACATCCTGGTAGTTTCTAAGTGATGTGAGCTGTGAACTGTTGAGATGCCTCAAACTGTGCAGCTGACAGCCACTTTAGCAGCACCGAGTGCAGCTCACAGAAAATGAATACTGAAAAATTGCGTATTGGCAGTGTAGCGTGTTTAAAAGTGTATAGGACAACTGAAACAGTGATTAGCACGCCGACCCCCGATGGCCCCCAACGCCGCCGCCGCCGCCCCCGAGGACAAGTGATCACAATTTGGTGCGAATCAAAGCATGTTAAGGGGGTGACAGTGGGGTGGACAGTCCCCATTTTGTCTAGGGGGCGCTATTGAGTGGATGTGAATTTCTTTTTCAAGAAATAAAAATTTGGGGGGAGGTCAAACCCGCATGCAAAATTTGGTGAGTTTTGGAATATGGTTCCAAAACTGCGTCAGAGCTGGTCTAATCGCCGGGGCTCAGTCCCGAATAAGAAAGTAAAAATAAAAACCTGAGGAACCAAAAAAACACCACCAGTGAAGAAAACTGTAACCCTGACCCCTGACCCTAACCCTAACCCTAGCCCTAATCCTGACCCTAACCCTGATCTTAACCCTAACCCCTAACCCTAACCCTGACCCTAACCCTGACCCTAATCCTGACCCTAACCCTGATTTTAACCCTAACCCTGACCCTAACTAAACAAACAAGACAACGGGTGTCAATATGTTTCAAAACAGACGGCCGTGGGTCTTCTCCGCTTCCTCTCGCTCCCTCACATCATCTCTCGCAAAACAACAGAAAGTCTTTGTGACGAGCTGCTCAAAAATCATTTTTAGGCTGCTTCCTCTACATCGAAAAACAATCCATGATATCAAAAAAGTGGCCGCAGAGCGTGGAGGAGTGGCATGCATTATTTCCCTCCCGTCTACTGTCTGTGCCACGCAGAGATAACAGCGGCGCGAGAGTTTGCATGATCGCCATCGTGGCTGGCGGCGCCGTGTCAGCCGTGGGCGGGGACGGCGTCTCCTCCCTGCGCCCAGATTAGAAGTGACAACAGCCGGGGATGGAGGGGGGGGGGTTGGAGGGGTGGGGAGGGGAGGGGAGGGGGCGCTGGTGGCGGCCAGCGAATAACAAAGATGGAGTGAAGATTGGATTCATATCTGGGAGAATCACATGTGCAAGCAAGAGGTTCTCGGCGGGTGTGTGTGTGTGTGTGTGTGTGTGTGTGTGTGTGTCAGGGAGGGGTTGTGAGGGTGGAGGGCGTGGGGGGGGTTTACCCGTGAACCTCAGGGGGATTTTCTTTTATTTTAGGCTTTGCAGATGATGCATGCACACACACACACACACACACACACACACACACACACACACACACACACACACACACACATCTTACCCCCAGGATGTGTTCTCGCCACACCCACACTCAGATTAACGTGACGCACATCAGGCTGGAGAGTCACACACGACTTGAAAGAGACTTGAACCCATTGTGTTTTTATATGTTTAAATACTACATATATATGTTTGTATATATATATTTATATATATATATATATATATACAATCATATTTATGCAGACAGATGGTTTCATTTGAAATGTCCTCCGATTCCTATTTCACAGCAATTTCCACTTGGCCAGCCAAGTGTTCTGGATCTAAGATAAGACGAGCGCACAAACAGTTCTGAGCGGCGGCGGCGGCGGCGGTGGCGGTCGGAGGCGGTGGCGGAGGCGAGAGGGAGGGGCCGCCGTGCGTGTTGAAGTCGGAATTCAACACGCTTTTCACGCCGCCCGCCGTACACCTGCGGGAAATCGTCGGCTGTGGACAGTTTAACAGAATTTTAATGCGGCTTCCTCCAACGACACCGCGAGCTAGCGAGACGTCGTCTCCCCCCGCGGCGAGCTTTCATTTCCGCACGAGGTTCTTTCTCGCTCGGCGAGGATCAGCGTCAGGTGAAACAGGTGCAAAGAGCAAGAAGAAGAAGAGAAGGAGAAGAGGAAGATAAATTATTAATCACTGTGCTTTGACTTGATTCTTCCCAGTGATCCTGCAGCAGGGAGACAGCAGGTGAGGGTTGCTGAGGAGCTCCCAGTCTGATTTCAGATCTGACTTTTTTTTTAGTTTACACCGTGTAGAAAGTGTTGAGTGTTTTGCCGACAAGGCTTCAAGCCGTTGGCTCTGCTTTAATCCTTATCGAGGTGAAGCAGTCAAATCGAGCTGTCATCGCATCAAGGACTCCTCACAATTACGACGTTTTGTGACACCCACATATTTTTTTTTCTGACTAGATAAGATTTGGGAAATCGTCAAGGATCATTTTCCCTCACAAAAAAACAATGTGATTTATCATTTCAGCAAATGTCTGACAGACAAAAGTTTTCACTGTTTGGGGAGATAAAAATAATCTTGACACTTCTTAAATTCTGGAGAGAATCTCTTTGGTGAATTAGGCGGGCCTGATCCTTTCAGATCTTTAGTTATTAGCCCAGCCTGCAGTGGAGCAGCCTGACATGTTCTAGTCATCAAAACCAAAACATAGACAGCCAGCTTAGCTCTGTGTTTGCAGCCTCCTGCTCAGTTGGTTGGAGAAAATGAAGAAGGGGGAGTCAGAAGGCGGAGCCCGCATCTGGCCTGGGGGGAGTGTGGTGTGTGTGTGTGTGGGGGTGGTGGTAGTCACAAACCTGAGGGAAGTGTCTGGGCCCTCTGTGACATCACAAAGGGATGCAAACACCTTGTGAGAGGTGGCAGGAACAGAAGACACTGACGAGAGGTTGTTAGAAAACATTAGATAGTGAACTATGCTAATGCGCACACGCGCACACACACACACACACACAGCCTCTCACCGTGACTGTTGCAGCGGGACGTCTCCACCAGCCGGCTGTCCTGGTCGTAGCAGACCATGGCCTGGTAGCGGTACCCCTGGCCGCACTCCTTGACGTCGCCCTGGACCTTGAGGCCCAGGAGGCTTTCGGCCCGGCCCGCCTCGGGCAGGATGCAGTCGGACCAGTTGCCCACCGGCTGGGCGTTGTACTTGTCGCAGGGGCAGTACTGGGTCTCGCTCAGCGGGTACATCTGCGTGTTCTTGCACTTGTCCTTCTTCTTGCTCCTGCCTGCGGGAGAACAGAGGTCCGGAGATGAAGCTGGGGGGTTGGGGGGGGGAGTCGGAGGGAGGGGGTGGGGGTGGGATAGGGCGTCGGCCTCCCGGGACAGACTCCACCCCTGCTGGGCGCCTGGCGTTTGGAAGGAAGGATCAGGGTCTCCTTTAAACTCGACCAGTCTGGCTTTTTCCTTTTTTTCCTTTTTTTTGTCACAGACTAAGTCACCAAAGCGAGAGACTGGTGTTGCTTTCAAGCTGGGGCAGCGGGAGTCTTGACGATAAACACTGCTGACAAAATAGTTTGGGGCAAAGTGCTCTTTTGCCCGAGCGGCTTGACGTCTCTCATCCGCCGACGCGTCAAGCGTCGTTAATCACACGCGGCTATGCAAACAAAGAGCCGCTCCGCCGCCACCGGCTTGTTTATCCACAGCTTTGGATGTGTCGCAGGCTGCAGCAGCAGCAGCAGCAGCAGCAGCAGCAGCAGCAGCAGCAGCAGCAGCAGCGACCTGCGACGTGGCCGCTGCTGCGTCTGGCAACCGTCTGTTGATGTCACAGCTAACGACGTTACCAGACCATTATCCCAAAGTGCCGACTTATAAGACAGTTGTCTGCGTGTGTTGCTGTCAAGGAGAGGCGGAGATTTAAGAAGCTTTTCTGGTTTTTCCTGCCTCCAACAAAGTCGCCGTCGCCGTCACCGTCAGTGAGAAGCATTCATTCTACAAGAAGGTCCAGAGTCGCCTCCACCTGCTGAGGAGACAGAGGTCCGTCGGGTTCAGCAGGGCCCATTTTACAACACTGTGGTGGCCTTTGCAGGGTGTTACACCATGGTGGAGTCACAGACAGGGACAGGAGGAAACTGGTGAGGAGAGGCAGCTGCGTCCTGGACTGTCCACTGGACTCCATCCAGGAGGATGTTGGCCAAGCTGACGTCCATCGTGGACAACACCTCCCACCCCCTGCACCACACTGCGGAGAGCCTGAGCTGCTCCTTCAGCTGGAGGCTGCTGCACCCTCGGTGCAAAGAGGAGCATGATAATATGCATCCTCTTAACCGCTTAATGTTTTCACAAAGGTGCAACAAAAGACTGATTTATATGCCAGTATGTCGATAGCCGTAACTCCAACTGTTCACAAGATGTAAATATCTCGTTTTACCTACCTTACCTGCCTACAAACATTTTATTTTTATTTTCTCTTGCCTTATTTTCGTTTTAATTAATATAATTGTCCATCTTTTTTGCACTAAACTGTTGCTATAATTATGCAAATTTCCCCACTGTGGGATTAATAAAGGTGTTCTATTCTCTTCTCTTCTCTTCCAGCAGGCAGATGTTGTGTACTTTTCCCACAGTATTTACCTTCACCAGTATTTGCCATCTTCTCCACCAGGACTTCACCTGGATTCACAAGTTTTTTTTTTCCATTTCCTTTCACTTTATTTACTTTATTGTGACCGAGGCATTTGTCATCCTTCGTGTTTGTTTTTCTGCCTCGTCTGACCACGGCAAGAACCCGGGAGTGTCTGCGGAGTGGTGAACCACAAACAAACAGGTGTGTGGTTTTGTGTTTTCCAGAAGAATCGGTTTGCCTGTCTGTTTAATGGATTATACTGTTGGAAAAGAAAATGGCTTGAAATTGTCCCCCGTGTCTGTTGTTCTCTCTGCTTTCTCTCTGTTCATGTCTATTTTGGATGAGTGAAAATTTGATAACAGTTTAGAGTGCAGCCAGCTTGAGATCTATAAAAAAAAAATATGCCTTTCTTCTCAGCTGTCTGTGAGCGATTGTAAAAAAAAAAAAAAAAGTTTTACGATGCTTACAAAGTTAAAAAAAAATATGGCATGAGATATAGAAAAAAAACAATCTGAGAGGGAAGAGAAAAGATCAACCGCTGAAGCAGTGGAAGAGGTTTTATATGCTCGACTTGACCTCGGCGCCGTTTCTCACGATGGCGAACCGCTTGGAGAGAGATTTCACCTTGGCGGAAAATAAAAGCATTTCAGATCCACTCTGTTTGCTCCTTTGAAACGTTCATCTGTAACCTTTTGGTTGTGGCGCCTCAATGCACCGCGGCACTCTTGTCTTTATCGCTCTTCACGAGGAGCCGATTGTCCGCTCGGCGAATAAAGGGGAGACAAAGGCCGGGGAGGAGCCGCACACGATGAGCAACATCCATATCAATATCAACACGACCTTGTGTTTTTTTTTATTCACTGCCTGTTTTCACGGCAGCGTTTGCTACTAACAGCAGAATTTATTTTTTTTTCTTTCACCCACCGATCAGCGCCCTCTTCCTGGTGCGGACGCCCACGCAGTCGGCGGTGCAGGACGAGAACTTGGACCAGTTGGTCAGCTGACAGTCGTCCTGGCAGGGCAGCTGACACCGCTGGCTGATGGCGGGCACGGCCTTGGCGAACTTCAGGCACTCGTTGATGTCGGCCTGCGTCCCATCCAGCTGGCGGCACGACACGGCTGCAAGAATCAAAGAAAAGAAAAAAAACAATAGAAAAGAAAGTCTTCTTCAGAAAGTGTCAATTATCAAAAACTGCTTTTCACATTTATCATCATTCCTCCCAGCAGGTCGGAAAGTAAAACAAGCCAGACGGTAAAAAAGGATTTAGAGGAAGGGAAAAAACGGCACAGAGCGACGCCTTCACTAAACTTAGATTGATGCCACTTGTTGTGCGCCACTAACTGGGATGTTTTACGACGCCACAGCAGTGTAGATGTAGTTTTAACACACGTGGTGGAGTCAGATTGTATGGAAAAAATAGCGGAGGAATAATATAGGAAAAATATATATTTTGTGTATATATGTACTATATATTTACATATATATGTATATATGTGTATATATATATATATATATACACACATATATGCATATATATATATTTATATATATGTGTGTGTATATATGCACACACACACTCACACATATGTACTGTATATTATACATACATATATATATATATATATATATATATATATATATATATATATATATATATATATATATATACATACCGTGTTTCAAATTCTTATGCAAATTAGATTTAAGTGTCATAAACATTTATTTTTTTTGTTTTTCAATTAAACTCATGGATATTATTGTGTCTCAGGGCTCTTTGGATCGTTAAAATCAATCTCAGACACCTGTGATAATTAGTTTGCCAGGTGAGCCCAATCAAAGGTAAACCTACGTCAGAACGATGTTGCACATTATCAGGCATTAGCCACAGGTCTCAAGCAACGTGGGGAAGAAAAAGGATCCCTCTGCTGCTGAGAAGCGTGAAATTGTGCACTGCCTTAGACAAGGAATGAAAATATTGAAAATATTATGCGTGATCATCGTAGTGTGAATAAATTAGTCGCTGATTCAGAGCACAGGCACAATAATCCACATGTTGATGTGATTGTGTAATTCAAATGTTTGTTTTGTTTTGTAAAGGTTAGAGCAGCCATAATATTTTTGGTCACGGAGACGACAGCCAGTGTAAAATAAAAGCACAAGCATGTAAAATTAAAAAAAAACCCAACAACAACAACAACAACAACAACAACAACAACAAAACAAAAAGACTTTGTGCACTGTGGACTGTTGTGTGCGTTAGCGTCAGTGGATATCTCAGGCTAGCAGGCACTCTTCCACAGCTAAACAGCCGCACACAATCAGACTTGCTGGCTGGAGGCCTGATCTCAGTGTTGACTTTGATATCAGCTGGCTGCCCCGCCCCCTTTCTTCTGAGCTACTTCTGACCCCTCCTGGTGTTAGCAACATGCCATTAAATAGGGATTGAAGGAGGGAGAGTAAATAGTTAATGGACAGAGGCCGGAATAATCCAGATTAGGTC
The DNA here is from genome assembly GCA_009823395.1 of Thamnaconus septentrionalis. Lineage (NCBI taxonomy): Eukaryota > Metazoa > Chordata > Actinopteri > Tetraodontiformes > Monacanthidae > Thamnaconus > Thamnaconus septentrionalis. Next base: position 1,365,300 of record CM020511.1, on the reverse strand, counting down.
CTCTGGGAGGGGACGAGGGAGGAGGGAGGCTGAGAAACGCATCTGCATCGCAACTGTGTGGAAGCCAAGGAGTCAGTTTGCGCTGCATCACAGTTGCATCACTGCGCCGCCTCCGTTCTCACACTACAAGGTTATTTTATTAGTGGTGTTGCAGCCGCTGTTGTGCGGGGCGACTCTCTCACAGAGAAATCAATCAGTGAGCACGCTCGGCTAAAGCCCCCGGGGGTACGGCAGGTCAGGTCTTATCTTGTGAGTGTGCTTGGAGCGTGTGTGTGTGTGTGTGTGTGTGTGTGTGTGGAAGCTTTATGCTGCTCTGTGTGGTTTTTTAGTGGTGATAGTACTGCATTTTGCTTTGTGTCTTTTTTCTCTCCCCTCCAGCCAGGGAAGCTTCCTGTTGGAGCAGGTAAGCAGCAGCAGCAGCGCCTTTTGCACCTTGAGGAGGCTGCAGGCCGGCGTGTTTTCACAACAAATGTAAAATGAATGCGGGAGGCGTCAAACTTCAGGTCTGATCGACGCAACGGCTCTCAGCTTCGTTGATAGCCTCAGCAGAGAAGGTGGCTAAATATGCAGCTTCTGAGATCTGTTTTATCCATCTCTTGTTATTCTTTTGAAGTCACACAGAAGATCCAAATACACAACGCTGGACCTTTAATGTGTGTTGCGCCTAAAAAGGACATTATTATTATTATTATGCAGAGGTTGATCTGCTGCTCCCTGCTGCTAGTTATGCCTTCCACATACGCAGTGTTTAGAACATGATGAAAGCAGATGAAAGACTCTTTTGAAATGTAACCGCATGCTCTTGTTTGACTTCCTGCTGACTACCACGGCTGGATCTGTCCTGTCCAGTTCCATCAGTTGATCTGGCGCCGCCCATCCCAAAAAAAAAAAAAAAAACCATCTGACCGGAGACGTTTCTCCTAAGACGCCACAGAGTCGATGCTGCAGTTCTGCTCTGGTTTTCCCGTTTGTATCCACATTCCTCTTGGCCATGTTGCTACGGTGACTGTGATGTCTCAATTGCTGGTGTTAAACTCTGTATTTTCCATTTTTATTAAAAAAATATATTTTTAATGAGGTTGATTTCTCACAATGAAATCTGTCACAAACCAAAGGCAAAACCAAAACAAACAAACAAAAAAAATGTGATAAAAAAAAAAAGTCTTATTGAGAACAGAGCTCTGCCATCCTCCGGTTAAAGGGAATAAAATCAGCAAAGAGCTGCAGAGACGAGTGCAGCCACACGGTCCTGACCTGCAAAGCTTTTATATGAATGAATCGATTCTTTCATCCTTTGTTGTCAAGCCGGCGAGAGGAGGAACATAAATATGAGCACTTATAATGGCTATCTATAGGAAGTGGAACATAATGGAAGTGACTCATCCGTCGGCTACTAGAGGGGGGGGGGATGCTGCCCTTGAAAGCAGGTGAATTAAAAATGAAATAAAAACAACCTGGAAAAAGAAAAACAAAAAACAAAAAAAAAACGGGAGGGAAAAAGTCTCCTGTCGATATTTTCAGTGAATATATATATATATATATATATATATATATATATATATATATATATATATCAGTGTATTTTCAGTCTGTCTTTTTTGAGTGCCAACCTCTGACAGGCCCCAAACTCTGGGGCCGTTAGCCATCAGCGAGGCCTTGGGGGAAGCGGGAGCTGCAGAGGTGTGCGTCTCCTACCTCTGGTCTGGATTCCTGGTCCGCAGGTCTCCTGCACCCCTGGGCTGCTTTGCCTCAGGGACCACGGGACCAGCTGGCACTTCCTCCATTTGTGGCTTTTCCACCTGCGATGATCAGGAGCGGGTCAGGGAAAAAGTTCTGTTTGGTTGGGCGGAGCTGTGTGAGGAAGAGTGAGTCAGTGACCACACCCCCAGCCAGGTGTTAACTCCGCCCTCTGAGACCGCTTTTGAATCTGTCCTTCTCCAAGCATCACTTTTAGTTGAGTAAGCTGTAAACAGAGGGCTAAATATGATCTCAGCCTTCTGTCTGCGGTCAGTAGCACCACCACCAGAGAACACTGGGGGCAGTGTTGAGCAATGTAGCCCAATGCACCAGCACAATTAGGAAAAAACACACAGAAAAAAGATAAATATGTGCCAGTTTTTGAGGAAATTGGTGAGATATTCCGGAAACAGGGTCGGACCGGTGCAAGAGTGGATCTGGATGGGGGTCAGACGGGAACCGAAGAGACACGGGGGTCTCTGGGGGGGCCGGTTCCCTCTGGTGGGAGCCTGGTTTAACAGCCACCCCAGCGCTCTAGAGGCCGTGGACAGCTAACCGTGTCTCTCGTCATGCTTAAATAAACTGAATCACCGACGAGCTCCGAGACGGAAGCATCGCTCGCTCGCTCTGGGGTTTGGTGTTGCTGCACAGTTTTGGCTCAAAGTGAGAGTCGACTTTGCCGCCGCCCTTTACCTGAATCCCGGGCATATTTTGGACACCTCGCACTCCTTCTCCTCCTCCAGCACCTCTGGACACTCCTGACCTCCGTTGGACGGCTGCTGGATAATGAGGCGCTTCCTGGTCTGCTTCTTCTTCACAGTGTTGCCGGCTGAGGGGCCACGCACACACACACACACACACACACACACACACACACACACACACACACACACACACACACACACACACACAGGTAATGAGGCGAAGCGACACAGGTACACAGGAAGAAAGATGAGAGAGACACAACATCATCTTGCACCTCGCTGGCTGTTATCATCAGTCATCAGTGCTGTAGTGTAACTGGACAAATGTTGTACACAACAACGACAACAACGACGACGACAACACAGTGGTCTCTTCGTCTGACTGACTGCTTTGGGGGGAGAGGGGGGGGGCATCAGGACCACGACAGTTAATACAGAGAGATGAATCCCATTAAGGCATTGGCTCCCATTAAATTTATGCTATTTACATGTGTGTCGATGCCCCGCGGCGGGGTTCATTAAGACAGAACGAGCCTCCAGACAGTCCTGAACTCGGCTCTAAACCCCCGGCACGTGGGCGGCGGCGGCGGCGTGTATTTCTGCCCGCCAGGCAGCGATAACGGCAGCAAATTAAAACGTAGCGGGGAGACTCCACAAAAGAGCGGCGCCGCCGTGTGATGCAGACTGCGATTATCTTCGGTTTTAAATAAACTTTTGACGCGTTGCCCCCCCCCACCCCCCACCCCCACCCTCCCCTGCTCGAGGGTCACGACGACGAACTGGGAAAGGCGACCTCGTCTGAACGTGGCTGCCCTCCCCCTCGCTGCCACTTGGCCGGTCGACCGGCGCGAAGGTTGTCCCGAGCGCCCGCCATCCCGCGTCAAATTAATTATGTGCAACGAGACGCCGGCGCCGAGCGACCCGCCTCTGTCGTTTTTACACGCAGTTGGTTTTAATTTACTCTCCCTACTTCCGTTCCTGCTGAGCCGTGCCAGACAGTCAGCGGCGGCCAGACGAACGACACCTGCTTGTTCTTCTGGCACCGTCAGGCGGGCAGACGATGGCAGCTAACTAGGAGCAAGACCCTCGTTCTGTGTATATTCTTATGTATATGGGAACTGTTCTGAGGGTAGGAAATAACTTTTATTGTAAATACAGGAACTACTCGAAAAATTAGAACATCAAGGAAAAGTTGTTTTATTTTGGCAATTTAACATAAAAGATGAAAGCAACAAATTTTATTGAGCTCAAGCAGTTCCTTGTTGTAACTTTGCTGATTAAGATTTTCAGCTTATTAAAACCACAAACCCACAAACTCAGAAAATTATTATAAAATTTGAGGTTTTTTTTTTTTAAGCTGCAAGACCTGATCAGCAAAAAAGAAATAAAAACTTGAAATATATTGATTTGCATATTATTCCTTTATATAATATGTCACATTCACCTTTTAAGTTGAATTGCAGAAATACAACAACCTTTTCAGGATGTTCTAGTTTTCTGGGTCGTACCTGTATGTATTCATGGACAGTATGTTAAACTTTTACCAATATAAAAATCATAAATCGAGGCCAGATTTTTAAACACAGGACCTTTAAAGGAACGCGTTCTGTTTGACCCACGATATCCAGCAGCAGATAACCAAACAACACCGGCAGGCCATGCTCACGGACTCTATTCTGTGCCTTCAGCTCTTAAACTGTGACAGAGAAGTTCAACTTTCAACCAAATCAGTCTGACGGTTCCACGACTTTCACAGCTGTTGATGCCGTCCTGCTGGAAGGAGCATTTTATAATGAATGAATCTCTTATGCTGATGACACGGAAAGCCACTTTAGGAATGCTGCATCAACTATTAGTTCAAGTAAATTTGTGTTTGCCTAGACAGGAACTTATTCAGGAACAATGCGGATGGAGGAATGCTGGAGGCCCGGAAAAGTTTGGAATAATCATAATCTTTTATTCTTTTTACCCTTCCTGTAGGCGGAGAGGCGGCTTCCTGCCAGGGCGAGGAAGCAAGTAATTACCAGGAAGTAGCAGTAACGTGAACGTAGGTAGCCGCTAGCGTCACCAAAGTGGTCCCGCAGCGCCTCTAAAGCTGGCGCTAATATTAGGAACAGGAGGAAACACACGTGTGTTTATGCACGGAGGAGGTTTGGCTCATCTGTACACAATCCTGCATCGTAAACCATAAAAAGGATGAAGGTGAAAAGGCCATTTTGCCAAAACTTTAATAATGAATTCTTGAATGTAATCATTGTGTTTTGGTTTTGTTGTTTACCCCATATTAACTACATATTTAGAAATATTTTGGTCCCAGCTTCTTTGCAGATGATGAAGTGATTTTTCTTCTCTCTACCTGCGTCACATGTAGTTGGACATGGCGTCCAGTCACTGAAGGGCGTCATGATGCAGTCCTTCTTGCAGGGCAGCTGACAGGGTCGCACCGTGCTGGGACGAGGGCCTTCTGGGCACCTTGGGAACACACACACACACACACACACACACACACGTAGAAACACTGTGGAAGATCTGGTGGGGAAACAGTGAATGATGGAACCCTGCAGCTAGAAAGCTGTCCTGACTGATTCTCCAGGAGAGACATTATCCATCTAGAATAACCTCATGCAGAAAGAAGCACTGGCGCTTCATTGAACCATAGATATAAAAGATGCAGCTAACTGCATTTAGCAGGCCAACCATCTGGGTGTCGCTTGAGTGCCGAGCGTTATTATTCTGACCACAGTCCGGGCAATAAAAACTAATGAAAGCCTCCATAATCACCTGCAGTTTACGGCTGATGTATGCCATCTGGCTCAGAGCCCCCCCTGGAGGAGCCGAGACGGTCAAATCCCCCGACGGCGCATCGCGCGAGGAAATGTCGAGCGCGAGTCGACGGGGAGGATGTCTTACACGGATTTCTGCCCGCCGAGGAAGCTGCAACACACTGAGCTCCTTTAAGGCGAGAAAGCAGCAGCAGCCTAGTGCAGCGACCTCGGGACAGAAATTCCCTTGTTTTAACGGGATTCCGCTATCAGCGAGCGCTAATCCCTGCGATGACACAGAATTCAGGGTCAAGCCGGGGCTTTTCGGACAAGGGGTTGTGGATAATCTCCAGTCATTTAAGCACCTACGGTCCCCGCGGAGCAGCGCCGGGGCACGATAAATAGGTCGAGATAGATTTCTCCGGAAGACATTCTTGTAATCTGATTCTCGCTTTGTGGGGGCGGCGGGGGGTTGCCGTTCCGTTTCCTCATCCTGCGGCGTCGGAACGCGGGGTTCAGCCGCTCTGGGAACCCGAGAGTTCTCCTCTGGGCGCTAGGCGCTCATTAGCATGCAAGCTATCGGGGCGGTGATATAGGGAGCCTGGCAGGGAAATTGTAATAATGTAATGCAACACAAGGAGAGATTTATGTTTAATACCAATAGACAGAGCTAAATCCCTCTCGAGCGGAACAAATCCTCCTGCTGTCTCCGTACAAGTGAAGGGTCCCGGGAAAAAAAAAAAAAAAAAAGAGAGAGCAAGCGAGCGAGTGAGCGAGAGAGCGACAGAGAAAGAACCAAACAGTTGGGGAATATAATGGAGTGGAGGATACATTTACGTTTTGCAGCGTTCAGCTTTCACCGCGTCCGTGACGAACGGACAGGCATCTCGCTTTGAAGACCGACAACAACAGTGTGTCTAATTCCACTTAAAGTGTGCATTTGTACTAGAAAAAAAAACCCGCTATATATGCAAAGTAAGTACCTGCATTTCATAGATCAATACAATCTAGTCCAGAACAACCGTGTTCATTAATTTTCTTCTTCAAACGATAGCTTTGCCAGATAGCGAGCAGATGCTATAAAAAAATGATGAGAAATTGCTGCTTCCATGTCAACAACAGAGGCCAAGGTGAGCTTCGGGGATGGTCGTTGTCAGCTAGTTGCCTCCTACATCAGGCAACACACGAGGACGTTTTCGGGGGGGTAGTGGAGTCAACTAACAGATGGACGTCAGTGTAATGAGACACTCTGGGCTTATTTATAACACTCCATTAAAACGCTCAGTGGAGAAGTTCTAACCTTGAACAAGAACTGTAGTTATCCAGATTTCAAACTCGGAATACCTGCTCATCCACCCTGTAAAGGGACAGCGTTTTTGGAATGAAGGAAGCAGAATCTACTATGTCTGGGTTGTTCACGGTGGCAGTTGCTAGCTTGGGTGCTGCTATAGTTTTTCCACATTAAAAGACGTTGGCCCAAAGCGTTGGACTGCGTTTTTCTTAGCTCCAGACTGGCTGAATTTAGCTCAGTCAGGAAATGTTTAATGAAGTAGCATCGAGTATTTAACATAGATGACTGAAAACACGGTCAACAGTTCATTCAACCCCTGTTAACACCCAGCCAGAGAGGCTGCGGAGCTCTCCTCATGCCGGTCCAGCCAACATCCTCATTAGCCGTGAAGTAGGCGTCTCCTCTGTCAGTCAAACGATAAAAGGTTTCCTTTATCGCTTTAAATACATCCTCTTCAGCTGCGCAGGGATCAGAGCGCCCAGGCAGATTTCCACCTCAGAAAATTTCTCTCGATACAAAGGCAGGATTAAACCTTTGACCTTTTAATACTTCCTCTTCCGACTTAAAAGCGGAAAAGGTATGAGAAAGAGCTGCGAACTCGGCCCCCGCTGTAAGATGTGGAGAGCGCGCGGGAGGTGAAACAATATCTTCACTCCCATGAAATAGCCCAGTTCAAGAAACGCAGCTCAACTTTTGGCTTTGGTGCGAGTGGATCGTGCTCCAAATGGCCAAGGCCCAGGAGGGCTGAGAGGTGTGTTTCTGGAGTGCATGTTGACGTTTTGGGCCGCGTCTGATCCCTGCATGTGGAGCAACAAGCAACGCTGCCGTGTTGCTGACGAAATGAAAAAAAAAAAAAAAAAATTCTCTTGGACTCCGGCGTTGCATCAGACCAGAGAAGTAAACGCTAGATTCTAGATACTGTATGCAGAATATGTGAGCAGAAGTGAGCGTCAGTTTCAGGCTAATTATGGGCTGATAACAGGATGTGGAACGCGGTCGGGGTGGATCGTCTCACCTCCTGATACTAAACTGCAGCAGGAGACTCTTCAGGGTTGAGTTTCTCTAATCTGGGGAAAAAAAAAACAATCCTAATTTGCGCGGCTCTCCCTGCGGCGCCTCTCTTTGCTTGGCCTTTTAGCCTAATTATACTTTTTTTTTTTTGCTCCACTAACGATGGATGTTTTCCAAATTTAGATGATTAAAAGTTAATTACATTCCAGATTTCAGCAACAACAACACACAACAGAAACAGAACCAGGCCATCCTTGCTGGCAAAACACACCAGGAGCCTGAAAACCGCCGGCTCTCTGTTCACTGCTGAGCAGAAGAAGCTTTTGACACCGACGTCAACGCATTTAAAAAATATCTATATACCTTTTTGTGTACATTTGTTGTTTTTCTTCCTCATGTCTACCAGTCACGTGGCTTGTGTACGATTTAGAAAAAATAAATGTTAGTTTAAGATGCTCAACACTCGAGCAAAACTGCAAATTTTTTTCTTTTTTTGTTTTTCAAGCGCGCTGTCTCAACGGTGTGACTTGTGTGTTTATCTCGGCGCTCTGCGCGGATGGAGCGACAGCCTAATGGCACCCTCTTTGATTTGGTTGACTGGCTGCTTCCCGTCCGCGTCTCAGTGGCGTAACGATCTTTAAATGTCGTGATTTGTGTGCGAGGCGACGGCGTGCTAGCGACGGCGTGCTAGCGGCGCCGCAGCGCTGGGAGCTCGTCCCACAGCGTGACATTATAGCGGGCGGAGGCAGCGGCGGATAATGCTTGTGTTTTTGCCCGCTATTAACGCACACGTTGTAATCTGTTTGGGCGGAAGAGGCTGTTTCCTTTTCTTTGTGTTTTGTCGTTTCTTTGCTTTTTTTTTTTTTTTTTTTTTAACTTTGCGGGGAAATGAACAGATGGTCGAGCAGGACGAGGAGATTCAAGAGCAAAGAGCTGTCAGTGGTTCTTACAACAGTGTACACAAACACACACGTGCACGTGCTTGTGCACACGTACACACCACACGAGGGGGTGGACAAAAAACAACAACAACATGGTCTGGTGGGAAAAGATAAGGCCTAATTAATGTCATTATCAAAATGACAGAGTACAAAACAAGAACATCATTTGTTTAATTTAGCATGAAACGGCAGCGCCTCTTCAAGGACCCTCTGCAGGGTCCTTCAAGGACCCTCTGCAGGGTCTCTGGCCTCCTTCTGCAGAGTTCTCAGCGGCCCTCGCCCTCTCAAGTGCGGATACCTTACGCAACACTGGACTACGAAGCTCAAGGCTGAAACAAGCAATACTTTTTTTTTTTTTATTGCTATAGCGATTTTTATTTATTAGCATGTTTCATGTGTGCATAGCTTGTGTACGTGTTTGTTATGGGATATGTTATGCAACTGCCGATGATGGTGTGGCTAATTACGTTTGTTTGTTGTTATCGTGGTTGTAAAGGCTCTTCTGGCCCAGCTGCAAAGATAATTAACTACAACTAAGTGTGCTGTATTGCGTCGCATCGCATCATAACTTATTGTATCGTATCCAACTGCGCCGTATCGTATTGTATTACAGCATATTGTATCGCATTGTATCATTTCGTACTGCACTGCTTAATATTGTATTACATCATATTATATCTTAACATATTGTGTTGTATCACATGGTATCCTATCGTGACATATCGCACTGCATCATATCGCGTGGAATCGTTTGATTGGCTGGGATCGGGGCGGCTTCCTTTCCCGTCGCTGCGGCCCGTGACTCCATCTCATCGCTCTCATTTCTTTTTCCTCCTCCTTGCAGAATTAGCAGGATCGTGAACGCACGCTGGTACCCGCCAAAGACCCGACGACTGTCAGAAGCGATGAGCAGATGTTGTTTCATCCTCGCCGCCGCCGCAGCAACAGCGGCTTCCTCGACGGGCCGTTGCCGGTCGCAGCCTGAGGCGCTGACATATTTGTCTGTGCTGCGTCTCTCCTTTCAGCCGCAGTTTTACGCATTGCTTGCGTGTGTGTGTGCGTGTGTGTGTGTGTGTGTGTGTGTGTGTGACACGCACTCTGCAAAGTTTGTCGCCTCAGGCTGCTGGTGGAAGACAGCTCGGATGCATCATTGAAGGGGGGCGGGGGCGGACGGTGAGGTTGGGGGAGGGGCCACATCTGCATAGGGAGGAGGGAGGGGGGCGTGTTTGTTTCTTGTTTGTGGCGCTGATCAAGGTGCCTGCCAGTTGGACGGCGCCGCGGCGGGAGAACTCAACTCTGTAAAAGCGTTGAGTGGCTCTGAGCAACAGATGGCTGCGGGAGCATCGCCGCGCTTTCGCTCAGGAAAACGCACAGAGGTGATTTTAACCTCGCAGCCCGGGACATCTGGCACCGAGCGCAGTGGTTAAGTAAGAAAACGCGTGGAGGAGGACGTTCAACCTTGAAGCAGCAGGCAAAGAACTAATCACAGGGAGAAAGAATGAGCGGTGAAATGGGTCAAACCTGCCTTCAGTGGCTCAGGGAGAGAAAACGCTGCGTTGCTACTCTGCGTTCTTATTTATCTTTCTTCATCAGGCTGCATTTTCACGCAGGTCTAACCTTTTGTCTGCCTTCCTTTTCTCCAGCGCTTCTCGTCCAACTTCCTCCTTTAAAACTGCTGTCCGTCGCCACGGTCAGACGCTGACCGGCTCATTGCCAGGAAACTCTCGTGAAGGTGAAAACAAACTGGCCATCTTTTATGACGCTGGTGCTGTAGTTGGAAACGATGGACACAGTCCGAGTTACTACGACTTGTTTACTATCTTGTCTTGTTTATGTTTTCTTTTTAAATAGAATGAATGATGGCTGAAATTGGATTCTTTTTTCCTCTTTTGGCTGAGCTTCTTCTGCCTCTCCTCTTGATTGTCTTGTCTCTGAAAAGTCACTCATCAAGGCGCTGATTGCCAGACCAATTAAACAGCTGACAAACCCAGGTAATTGGCAATCAGGCTAATAGGGAGCGACGCCTTGGTGGCATCGGAGTCTGTAAGAAAGTCAAAGTTGTCCTGGAATCTTCTATATACTCTCAGTGTGTGTGTGTGTGTGTGTGTGTGTGTGAGATGGTTCTCGCAAAAACAAACAAACAAACCAAAACAACAACAAAACACACATCTTCTTTCTTTTGAAGACTAAATCTGACGGATCTCGCACACCCCGAAAGCTTCTTCTTCTCCCACAGCCGACATCTGGCTCAGAACTGTCCATTGACCTCCTGCCAGCGAGACAAATCCAACTACTGACTGCAAAACGCCTTTGAAGGTCTGCAACAGGCCGACACTCCGACTGAGCGACAGCAGCAATGAGGGCGACGAGAGTAAAAAAAAGAAAGAAAAAAAAGCCTGAGGGCTGAACAGAGGCGTCGCCATTTTCAGCACCACGGACAGCAGGAGAGGAACTGGGGGAGAGTTGAAGTCCGTGGAAGGACTCCAGGCTGAAATCATTGTCGGACACACTGAGCAAAGAGAAAAGTAAATCCAGCTGCGTCTGTTTTCTTGGTTCAGAATGTTTTTCTGGTTCACAATTCTGAGGCCCAACCAAATAAAGACCACCTTACTTTGGCCGGATGAAACTTCTGAGCAGTTTGGCAACGGAACCACTGAGCAACCACCAGGAAACTGTCCATCAGATTGCTTCTGAAGTCACACAGAAAAAAACAGACCGAACCAACATCAAGTTCCCTTCATGTCGGACTGTAGCTCTGCCTCTTTCTACACCAATGACCCTGATTGGTTGAGTCACACTCTGATTTACTGCAGCTTCCCGCTGTGCTATGCTTCTGTGGCTTTCAGGAGGAAGAAGGAGGCAGACGAGGCTGACGAGCGATGCAAACGCTTGCTGTGAGTCGCCATTAACCGGGCACACGGGGTGGCGCGACCCCTTGCGATGATGACCAGACAGTTTTGTTGCTGTTCTCGCCTTATACGTGAGCGCTGGACGTCGCTCCTCCTGGTTTCCCCCCTTGGGAACTAAACGAGCCGACTCTCTGACCCACAGAGTTCAGATCTTTTCCTTCCTCTTAATCCTTCGGTTGTCCAGAGAACCAGCCAAGCACATCGGACACCAGGCCTAAGCCGAGACCGAGCTTCCTGGCAGATGCCGAGAGGCAAACCCCTACCCCCCAAAAAACAAACAAAAAACAACAACAACGACAAAAAAACTCGACGGCCATATTTTCCACCCGCCCCGCGCGGCGTTCGGTCGTCATCGTCGGGGAGACGAGCTCCAAAACATCTTGTCTCTCATCTGCCTGCTGATTAAATTGCCTTAAAGTATCAATCCCTTTTAATTACTGTCATTATCATCAGTGAGAAATTACCAGTGCCCAAAACGGCGGCGGGTTAATTAGGCTTTCAGAGACGCAGAGATTATTTATTTATCTGCGGTGGCCTGCGTGGCGGAGATATCGACTGACTGTTTTACGCCTGATTTAAGCAGCGCCTTCATCTGCTTGCTTTTTTTTTTTTTACCCTCCCACCTCCACCGTCACATTCATTCTCTCGTCAGCTCGCCACCTGCCAACTCGTCTCGTGCTTTCTGATCTGTCCCAGCCCAAAGGAGGCAATTTGTGTGTCTGTGTGGCCGTGCGACGAACCGGCCACTTGTCCAGGGTGTCACCCTGCCTTCGCCCCATGACAGCTGGGATAGGCTGGGTTATTGAAAATGGATGGATGGATGGTTTTGCTTTGTCTCGTGCCACCTAGCGGGACAAGGCCAGCCGGTTCCAGCGGACAGCGAGGTGCACCTGCCAGAACTGCAGCAGTGGAACACAGCCTGGAGCGCAGCGAGCCATTAGCCACTGCAGGCATCATCTTCATCACTGACAATACACCTGTTGTTGACTGCCGTTTGTTTTGCTCAGGTGTTTAATTCCACTTCCTGCTCAGGTAGTTGTTGGACGGTTGTTTCTGCTCCTCCAGTGCAGCTCCAACTGCAGCGATCTGCCGTCTGGTTCGTGCGCAGAGTTAAATGACTTTTTGAGCGGGGACTTTACCATTCATCAATTTAATTAACAACACTCACACACACACACACACACACACACACACACACACAAAAAGGTCTGGTTCCAGTCCTGCGGTGCATCATTGATCATTTTTTCTCTTTCTCATTTATTCATGGAAAAATAAAAAGACTTCAGCACGGAGGGGCTTATAAAGCTGTTGGCGCATCTGTGTTTTGTTTTTTTCCCCGCAAACTTTGCCACTTGGGCCTCACATCTATACCAAATCAGCAGCCACCTGCACTTCCTACTTCCCTCCACTCTGATTGGCTGTGCCTGAATTCAACCAGGACAACACCTGTCCTTCACAACATTCAGAGTTTTTTTTTTCTCCCCCCACCAAAGTTTGGAACTGATGGTGAATTTATAGGAAGAGCAGGTTTCAAAGGTCCCCGTGTTCCTCCACTGACCGCTGAAAATAAATAGTGTGACACGCTGAACCTGCTCATCCAGACTGGAGCCCATTACTTCAGCTCAGAGGTGTGAACATCTTGTGGCCCATGATGGTCTTGACTGAGAGCAGCTTCAAGCTCTGGGACTCGGGAAAGCTTCTGATCACCACACAGTCACACAGAGAGACGAGATATCTCCAGTCACACACACACACACACACACACACTTACTTCTTGGGTGGCACCTGTCCCACACTGACGCGGACGCAGATCACCTTGCGGGTCTGGATCCCGGTGGAGCAGGAGCCCAGGCCGGCTGGCCGGGCAGCTGCAGAGGCGTTGATGTTGGAGGTCGAGGGGTCATCGGTGCACTGACCCCAGGGGCCCGTCTGCCAGTGGTACACTGTGCAGGCGTGCTCGTTGCAGTTGCGAACCTCCTGCAGGGAGCTGCTGTTGGGGCAAAGGACGCCACCTGCAGGTACCAGAGTCAAAGACACAGCAACCGATCAATCACTCTGATGTGCCGATTGGCCGAGAGCACGAATGCAACACGTTGTCCATGTTGGCCTGCACAAGAAAAAAACAAAACAAAACACAGACCAACTGGAATTCCTCATCAAACATTGCTGGTTAATTTTAGTTGAATTATTTATGTTGAGTTTTTTTCCCCTGCTTTTTATAATCTGAGCTCTCGCCGTCTTCACGTCTGCTTCACGCCTCATTTCATTTTCCTCTAAATCTTTGCCAACAGAAAATGTATGGAAAAGAGAATTCTGACACAACTTTCTCTAACTTTCTCTGACTAACTAACTAACTGGCTGACTGACTCACTCTACTTCTAATGAGGAACTCTTGACTCCAGCTGAGATCAAACTGACCACACCAACACTGCTCACAAGCCAGTAGCAGCTTCCTGCTTCCTGTCACGTTGCGAGTGGAATAAAAACACTTCAGATGGGAGTTTTTCAAAACAGACGTGTGAACTGTTTGGACTTGAAACCCCTCCTCCGATTCTCCCAGGTCTGCTGAAGAAAACCTACTTCCTCTGCTCACATGAAAGGCTGTGGTGTGTGAGTCTCCTGGGGATTTCTGTTTCCTAAGACTCATCATGCTAACGCAGTCTGTTTTTAAAGGCTCCGCCTCCCTGGAGCCGCTCGCCCAGCTTCATTTATCAGCCACCGCCGCCGCCGCCGCTGCTGCTCGCACTCACACATCTCATTTTCTCTCTCGTCAATACTCTGCTGCTTTGTGCTTTGCCATATTAATATTTCGCAGGGAGGCTCATCAATCCTTTGAATCTGTTGCTGGAACGTCTTTGTGGCGACTGGACCTTTTTTTTTTTCCCCAATTTATTTCTTGCTTGAAGCGGGCAGCGACTGACTGGAAGTGAAAACTCCTGCAGACACCGGGGCAGTTAATTGTATCAACAGACAATGAAGAAATGTTGGTCTTCAACTCTTTTTCCCCACACATGGTGTTGAATGGACCGTTGCTCGTCATTGGCTGATATCAGACTGATCAGACACCACTTTGATTTATAATTTACTGCTCACTTTGACTTTTTTTCTCATTTTTTTTTTTTTTTTAAAGCTCTCTATTTTTTTCTACACTGTCAGCTTCTGGTGTTAAATCACGGCCGAGTCTGTGATTTGAAAAAAAAAAGCAGTTTCCTTCACACCAAGCTGCTGCTGGTGCTACTGCGACACAGAGCATCAGATCGTGCAGCAGGGTCTTCTCGTGTCGTTTACATAACCAGACCCCATTGTGCGACTTCAACTTCTGAGCTCAGAGGCCGATAAGACGACAACACGCTCGCTTTTTCACAATTCAGCACGTGTAACGACAAGGTTCAGTAACCACGGCCGTGCACAGGTCCGGAGGGGTGGGGGGGGTGGGGGGGGGCCCTGGACTGTCAATCCTGACCACAGCAGCAGAAAAAACAATCCCCAGTGAGTCCCTCGGCCGGTTTGTCCGAGTTTGGGCGCAGCAGCCATATTCACCGCCAGCAGTGGAACTGCCGAGTCCTCCTGCGGCACCGCATCAGCACCATGCAGAGAGGCAAAGTAATGCAACTCTGCTGAGATGGTTTGAAACAGTCAGAGCCACGCAGAATAAGAGACGTTACAACGGTGCTTAAAATAATGGGGTCTGATGTTAAATATTGGTCAGTGGCGATGGAGTCAAAGGAGAAAAATCTGGTTGAACCCGTATCTTCAGGTGGCGGTCCAAAAAGGCTCTGTGAAGACATCTGTGTGCTGCGCTAATGTTGTGCTTTAGTTGAATGGCAGCTGAACTAAAGCACAACACCAGTTAACTGTTAGTCACTGTTAGTGGAAGGAAAACCAAATGAAAAGTTACGTGGCCAACGTGCACAAATGACTGCGGTTGACAGAGAAACATCCATCAGCAGAACATGCTGATTGGAGCCGGCTGATTGGCCGATCCTGCTTCCTGCCTTCGTGATCAGCGATCAGCCCAGAAAACCTGATTGCAGCATCCAATCAAGCCAATCAGCCCCCCGCCAGGCCCCGCCCCTCCCCTTCACCCCACCCATTGCTTCTTCTTCTTCTTCTTCTTATTTTTCTTACTTTTAAATCCCGAGACGGTGAGAGATGCTTAAAAAGACAAGACGACTGAAATACAGCTTGTTTTGATTGAAAGTGGAATCAGCAGCTCCTCCGTGTCAAAAACCCGACAAATCAAAACAAGAGGCTGTCAATTGAAACTGACAAGAAACAAAAACTTGGACTAGAGAGAAATATGACTGATAAAAAGCAACACCAGAACACAGTGAACGCAGTGCTACTTAATCCCAGTGATTTTTAAAATCAATCAATTAATTAAAGCCACACAGCAACGTATAAAATAATAAAAACGCAGTGTGGTTGAACAGCAGGGACACAAACATCTATTGTAGCTATTACGTTAGTTCATCAGCTTGAACCGTGTTGAGAAGGTCAGGTTGGCGCTGATTTCCCTTGCAGCAATAAACAATTACGAATCAGGTGGCGGGGTTCCTAATTACTGTCTGTAAATGTTCGTTTGTACAACAGCAAACATTCTATCTTCTTTTTTGTGCTCAGTGGCTCCAGAGTTTCTGAGAACAAACTGAGTCAGTCAGTCAGTGGTTCAGTCAGTCAGTCAGTGGTTCAGTCAGTCAGTCAGTCAGTGGTTCAGTCAGTCAGTGGTTCAGTCAGTTGTTCAGTAATTTCCTCAGTCAGTCAATCGTTCAGTCAGTGGTTCATTCAGACAGTCTTTGGTTTATTCATTAGTTCAGTCAGTCAGTCAGTCAGTCATTTTATTCAGGTAGTCAGTTGTTTAGTCCGTGACTCAGCTTTCCGGCAGCGAGTGCCACTTAGCATGTAGCTCAAGTTTTAACTCAACTGATGGGCGTCAAGCGGCGAGAGGAGAACCGTCGGCGAGGAAATCAGCAGCAAATTGGACGCCCCGCCGTGGTAATCAAGGCCATTAATTACAGCTAATTAGAGCTAATCCTTTGCCAACATATTGCTTATCAATATTAAAGTGTCGCGTCGCTCCTCCAGCTTATGAATTGCCTTTAGCCTCATTGTTATGCAACAGAAGGTCCGCGGGAGTTCGGGTAATCTAGCGTGCGCAGCGGCGTCTGTAAAGGAGACATGACGAGACTCTCAGGTGATTCTCTACTCTTAACTAGAAACAAGACGGTTGCCAAGCGTGTTTGGCAACCTAAAGACCTGTCCCCCAATGAACTGATGCGGGACGCACTTTGTTCCGTATATTTTTGGGGTGGTGGAGGAATGACGGAGCTCGTGATGGTGATTCTCAGTCACTCGCTCGCTTGCGGACTGCATGCGTGCTTCGCAATAAGAAGGGGCAGCTATCTTGAACTATGGGAGCGGGAGCAAGACTCTCTGTAAGCTGTGAGCTGGCTTCAGCTCATTGGTCAGTACTCAGCCCTCATAGGCAGGCAGGCAGCAGAGCCAATCACTAGGATCGTATCGTATCGTGTCTTAGCAACCAACCGTTCACCGCCGTGCTCCTCCAGTCCACAACTATTACAAAGAAATGTATGCTGCTGCTAACAGACAAAAAAAACCGATCTCCTCAAAGTCAGCAAGAGAGAGTGAGAGAGAAGAGGTCAAGAACAACCTTCCTCCTCCTCCGCCAAAGAAAAAAGAAAAAAGAAAAACAAAGTACAGAGCTGGGTGGGGAAAAGAATCTGTGTGGCTAGAGAGCGTCAGGGACGATGTATACAAGGCTAATTGTATTATATATTGTCTGCCGCCGACCATTTTCAATTATTCACGGAGGAGTAAACGACGTCAAGCAACATGCTGCTGGTGAAAGACGAGAAGCAGAGGAGAAGCCAGGAGGCCCTGACACAGTTCTTGGTTCGACAAGCAACTCCAGAGGCTAACCTGGTATATTAAATAAGCATGC
The DNA here is from genome assembly GCA_009823395.1 of Thamnaconus septentrionalis. Classification (NCBI taxonomy): domain Eukaryota; kingdom Metazoa; phylum Chordata; class Actinopteri; order Tetraodontiformes; family Monacanthidae; genus Thamnaconus; species Thamnaconus septentrionalis. The sequence goes on along the minus strand of CM020511.1, from coordinate 1,347,983 downwards.
TGATTTTGATGCTTAGGCTAGTAGTAGCATCCTAATATGTAAATATGAATTTAAACCAGAATAGTGTGTATTAGTAATGGACATTGTGATCTGAGTGACCTGAGAAGTCTGTATGCTTTGTAAAAGTGTCTGAAATAAGGTCAAGTTTTAAAATTTGATGATTTAAACAATCAAGGCTTGATATTTTGTACGCTTTAAAAGCTGTAATTGTGGCATCAACTATAAGTTGGAAGGGGTAGAGCAAAGTTTTAATGGAATTAAGCACCCCAACACTGAGATCAACTGAATCATATAATGATACAAGTGATGTAATGACTAATGTTTATTCATTATTTATACAACTCGTACACACTCTCAAACAGCTCATATACATGTGTAATACAAGTCAGGCAGTATTTGATACTATATATAATATCAAATGTATAGTGATATTTTATTTTTCTAACTTATGCTGAGGTAGGACACGTCTACCACACGGTCAAACACAATTTGATCTATAACTCATCATATTTTGAGAAAATAGATTTTTGACTGATAATCTGTTTCTCCTGTGATTTACACTCTAACCACAGCTGTACACTTTGGGGGTTTGACACACCAACTTTAGACCTGAAGGGTTAAAACTACAGAGGCTTAAGCTATGATGGCGAAGGCTACAATGGCTAAAGCCACGACGGCTAGTCTCTAGTCGAGTGATTTACCAAAAAGTTCTGGAATCTTCGGCACCCGGGAAAGACCTTTTGGCGAGAGAAGTGTGTTAAAGCAACAGCCACAATGCAAAGCTAGGTAGCTAGCTAGCCAGAAACTAACACAATCCATGTGCTTCACGCACACAGAGCCGTCACACTAGTAATCAAGTGGACGTGCAAGACTTCCAACTCTCTCTGGAGCTGCGCTGATCACTTTTAGCTGCAGCCCTGGAGGCAGGAAATCACTTTTCATTTCGCTATGTGCAAACACAACGCTAAGGGTTCTGGGAGCATCTAACCAGAAGTGTTACCCTCCATCACAGTGATCCAGGCCACCACCATTGCGGTGACTGTGAGGAGAGAGCGAGAGAGAGAAAAACCCCTGATAAGACACACAGACATTTTGAGAAATGCGGGAAGATCCAGATGGTCAGATGAGGAAAAACTGAGCTTTAAACCCCGGCGAGAGATCAGAGAGGAGATAGAGAGGAGAGCGTCAAGCTGCCGAGCGGCAGAAATAAATCGGTCGCGCACGGGTCAGCCGACTGCTGAAGATGAGGACAAACACGTGCGCGCACATCATCTCACCTTCACCGGCGTTGTAGGCCAGGATGGAGCGCGTCCGCATCTGCTTCCCCTCCACGTTCTTGCCAGAGCAGGTCTGAGAGCAGGTGGACCACGGCGTCCAGTCACTGAGCACGCAGTCCCTGGAGCAAGGAACCTGGCAGGCCACCGGCTCTGGGGGAGACGCCGGCGAGCACAGGCTGGTGTCCACTGGCTCACCTGCAGGGGGAGGAGGGAGGTCCAGTCGCGACTCTGAATTCTATCTTTTGACTTTATGACAAACAACATCATCAGCATTGTAAACAAATCAGTACATTTCAAAAGGAATGTGTTAAATTTACTGGACGTAATGTCAAACATTTTCATCCCTGTAGGAAAACATCATCTGAGAAGAATTGAAGACAAAGAGCAGCAGATAAAACTCATCAGTGCTCAAACGGCAGAAGAAAAGAAGCAGTGACGGAAGCAGCGGCGGCCTTTTGATTTTCCATTTTTCTTTGTTTTTTTCTCCACAACTCGGCAGCGGACGATCGACTTTTGCGGCCACTTGTGTAACGAGAACAGAAGCGAGGAGCCGGAAGACTCATTAGAAAAAGAAGATGATCTCAAACTGCACTTGAGCTGTGACAATGGCGCGCCGTCAAGACATCCTTGTTTTTCCTGAGGACTTCCTCGGTCTTGGACGTGAGCGGCAAAGACCTCAAGGATGTCCTGGGAAACCAGTGATGTCACTCAGGCTCGTGGGAACGTGAGGATCCACAGGGTTTAAAGCTGGTCTCTGTTTCTCCTACTGCTGCGTTCCTGAACAATCCCCCTGATGTCTCCCAGAGGAGCTTCTCTCAGCTGCTCTAGTGAACCAAAGTCGGTCAGAGAGCAGCTGCTGTAGAATTTCTGAGGTCCGTCATATATATATATAAAAAACCCAAAAACATTTAAACTGGCAATCCTGGACATGAGGAGACACTTGCCAAGATCTCATCCATGCATTCATGGGTGACATGGACGACATGAATAAATGATAAAAGTTGTTTCTTGCTCTCGAAGGAACACTGCAGCTTTTTTGCTTTCACATCTTCCTCAATAAAGATTTCCTTCAATCCTGTACTGGACAGGTCCCAGCCCAACAATTTTATATCCTTTCTACTGCTGTGATGCTGACCAGTCCGACCAGTGGATGCTGGTTTCGTTCTGCCCTTCAGTTGGACCCTTATTCACGGATCATCAGTGAGAACGTTCACCTTCAACTCGGCCCAACGTCTCCACGATGGAGACGCAACCCACCGGCAGGATGTGGAAAAAAAACAGAAAACTCACATGGGATTCCGGCATTCCGGCACTATCGTCCGTGTTTTATTGATGAGCTCCTTACATCAGCCATAAGTGGGTCATATTAACCCACATACTCCACGCTACCACGCTGGCAACATTATTATTTTACTGTCCTGTGGTTAAACCTGAAAACCTCCTCAAAACCACTTCAACTCAAATCGCAAGCAGAGGAAGAAAAAAAATAGAAGAAGAATAAACGCCTCGGAAGTCGTATTGAGACGTCGGTCTGACAAACAACCAATGACGGTGGGTGGGGGAGAAATGGCGTGAACCGTGGGCGGGGACGAGGGGATTCTGACAGCTGCCTGCTGGGAATCATGAATGAACAGAGAAGTTTTAAAAAAAAAAAAAAAAAAAAGTTTCTGGTGCGCTGTGGCGAAGCGGGCGGGAATAGCAATAACGTCTGTATCGACCTTCACCGCTCAACGCTCTGTGGCGTCATTTATTTCAGGGCTGGAACATAGCGGCAGCGGCAGCGGCGGCGGCGGCGACGGGAAAAATGCAGAGCTGACACTGCAGTGAGAAATCTGTGAGGCGAGAAAAACAGCAAAGCCAAGCCAGCCAATCAATTTTCATCAGACGAGCGAGCGGGGAGGAGGTGTGTGTGCGTGTGTGTGTTCACACTGGTTTGTGTGTGTTTGTCTTATCAATCAACCAAAGTCAGGCGGAAAAGAAAAAAAAACAGGTTGGGCTCTTCACGTTTAAATCGCCTCCAGATTGACTGGGAACTGAACCCGCCGCCAACTGTGATTTGTGGGCGTTGGCCTGAACTGAACTGATTCGCGTTGGTTTCAGGGAAACATTAAACGACGTAAAGGAGCAGAAAATGGAGACTGTTTGTTTGTTTTGAGGAATGTACACACAGTCGAAAGGCCCAGCAACTGAATTAGAAGCAATAATAGATCCAGACCACCTGAGATCCAGACCTGCTGAGATCCAGACATGCTGAGATTGCTGAGATCCAGACAGGCTAAGATCCAGACAGGCTGAGATCCAGACAACTGAGATCCAGACCACCTGACATCTGAGATCCAGACCACCTGAGATCCAGACCTGCTGAGATCCAGACCACCTGAGATCCAGACCACCTGAGATCCAGACCACCTGAGATCCAGACCACCTGAGATCCAGTCACTTCAGCTGAGTCTCTGGAAATACTTTAAAAGCACATTCTGAAGATAATCATTCCAGAAAATGTATGGAGAAATAATCATAATGAAAAAACAAACCTCCTCTGACTGACTAAAAACTTTAAACTCTGTCTTGAAGTGTATTTTTTCTTTTTGGAAACAGAGCTAAAAGATCTGACAACTTTGAACTGAGGTCAGCGATCAACTTTTAAACATCAGCAAAAAACTCGTCTTGACATTTTGAGGAGACTCCGGCAGTGCTGGCAGCGGGCAGAGGTCTGAGGAGCATGTCCACCTCGCTTCCCATGATAATAAAGATTAACAGCGGCGAGGAGTGGCCGCTTTTAAAAGTTGGGAGGTTGAGGGCCGGTGGGAGGATTGATTTGATTTAGAAGCAGCAGAGGTTTAATTGAGCGTACAGGGATAGAGAGAGAAAGAGAGACAGAAAGAGAGAGAGGCTAGGATGAGACTGACAGCCAAGAGAGAAGAGGAGCGGGGAGATGGCGAGGTATCAGCAAATGGGAGGGGTCGAGAAGGGAGGAGGGGAGTAACTGATTACAAGTGACAGACAGCTGCTTGGGAGTCCATCCATCCTCCCATCCATCTATCAGTTCGCCCATCCTACCATTCATCTACCCAACCTCACATCCATCCATCCATCCATCCATCCCAACTTCTCTTGCACTCAAGGTTCACAGGGTTTGCTGGTTCCAATCCCAGCAGCTTCAGGTTGAAGGCAGGTTTACAGCCTGGACAGGTCGCCGGTTTTATCGCATGGTCACAAAGAAAGGACCTGAACCTGAGAATTGAATCCAGAACCTTTGAAAGCCAAAAGCTGCCAGGCAGATAAGAAACGGCGTCCACTGAGAAAAGATGGTTCGCCATGGTTCTTTGTTTCTGCCATTAATTGGTCGTCCAGCTGATAAACCATCACAACAGCAGCAACCTCCCTCATGTCAATCAATCAATCAATCAATCAATCAATCGAGAACTGCCCAAACATGTGAATGTACACAAGGACTTTACAAAAATCATCGCATATGCAGACGACTCTGTGCTGTGTTTCTTGCATGCTTTCCTGGAAGCCACGCCCTCCTTCCTTCCTTACCACTGCTGTTGACACAGCGGACCTGAGCCAGCTGAGTCCCGGGGCCACACGGCTTCTCCTCATTTGGGAGGCACTGGTCCAGTCCCACCAGCTGCCAGTCAAAGCAGCTGGGCTCGTCACAGGCCACCGCCTCGACCAGGTGGGGGCAGTTCTCAGGCCCCCCCGTTGGCTCGTTGATGATCCGCCGCTTCCTCAGCTTGAAACCTGCGGCCAAAGGAAGCAACACGCCAGGAGTGAGTGGACATGCAGAAACATGGAGGGAGGAACAGAGTGTGCCGGGGAAAGCTGGTGAAGCAAACAGCACGATAGGACCAAATACACTCTTTAAAGTCGAATTATCCCCCACATTTACATAATAATTGCAGCAACCCACCCTGTGGAATGAATAAAAATACATTAATTTATGCAGCAGGACTTGACTTTCATGAGTTTCCACTGGATGGATCCTGGCAGAATTCTTCAGATGTGTCTCTTTATTTATTTCTGACCTATTAAAATGCTTCCTGACTGGGATAAAACTTTACTTATTAACATGCTGGGGTTAAAAGTAGACCCACCTGACCGACACCAACACATTCATCTTTATTAATATCATCGCTACGATTTTAGCCCGGTGCATTTTATTTTTTTTTATTTAGTTGGAGTTGTTTTATTTCCACTTTGTCCTGTTGAACTTCTAACTGAAAATAACAGCAGATTTTCAGCTGGAGTCAAATATTGCTGATGAGAGGCAGTGCTAATTAGCCGGTTTCGGTTTGATGGCTAACTCACTGGCAGCTCGTTAATACTAATTGAATTTTGCAGATTTGTAAGAAGGAAAAAAAAAAAGCAGCGGTTCTCCGCCCATCTTCTTCTTCTTCCTCTCCTCCTCTACCGGAGTCTCTTTTGCGTCTATTGAGGCGTCAGACTCTGAGTGCAACCTATGAAATCACCCTGTGGCGTTTTTTTAATTTTTTTTTTAAACCGCCTCATTGAACACATTTGAAACCTGGCGGTGTGTCCGCACACGCCATGTGACGGCTGCTGCAAATGCATCACTTAGACAAACAAACACACACACAGAAGTGTGGGAAGGTGGGCGTGGCTTAGCTTACGTCTTGTAACGACCCGCTGACTGACAGATTTATGGCGTCTGCAGTAATCTTTACTAATAAAATCACTTCAGTCGCAGTTCCGCGCATCCCGAATGTACTTTTATTTTATTTTATTTTTTTTTTGCTTTTTTCTGTCCTCCACATGCTTTCTCGAATGTATTAATATTTTGGATATGAGCTTTGGCACGCGGCCAGTCGATGGTATCTGCTCATCTGCATCAATCCTCTGATTCCCCGCACAAGACGTTCCGACCGCTACCAGAAACATGAATCAATAAATATGCTTATACGGAGAATATGAAGGCGTTCATCACGCTGTTGCGCTGCGTTTTGCGTCGTTCACTTGGAGCTGCACAATCGACTTTGCCGTCTGGCCAGGAACTTTATGATATAAAACCTTGTCGGAACATTTTTATGCACAGGCGGCCAGATTCCTCAGAGTTGTCAGCCTGGTATTTCTTTTTTTTTTTTTGAAGCAGAGAAGAAATAAATAAGCAGACGTGGGCCGAATGAAGATTCCTAAATATTTATCGGGATGCCATGAGGTTAAATATGCTGTCGACTGCAGTTGAATTTTTGAATAAAGCAATATGAAAGAAAAAAACAACAACATCAGCAGCGAGGGAGGCGTGCTAGCGTGAGTGACGGGCGCTGCTGAGGGCGCCACCCACCTTTTTTCCCCGCCTGGTCGTCGCAGTTCTCGAAGGTGCAGGGTCCCCAGGCGCCCCAGGGCGACACCTGGCAGTCGATGGGGCAGGGGACCTGGCAGAGCTGCGAGGTGTTGGGCACGGGACCCTGGCACAGCCGGTTCTCCACCGGCCGCGACGCTTCAGAGCAGAGCAGGAGGAGAGGAGCAAAGTCAGGCGCAGATGAAAAACAAAAACCTGCCCCGCTTTCATCCTATTCCGGTTCCGGAGCGTTAAAACCGAGGGAGTTGCGGGGGCCGCGGCAGTAGGGTGAGGGGAGGAGGGGATGGCTTATTTGCTTTTATTCCTGGCAGTTGGTTGGCACCCCTGTAGAGACCAGAGCTGCAAGGCGGTGGAGGAGGCAGGAAAATAAAAAGAGCCCAAAAAAAAAACCCAAGATCAACAAAAGAGGGCTGTGAAGTCGACACGTTATCCCTTTGTTTGGTGCGCTGCCTCCCTGTTAGCGCGTCAGAATGATGAATTAGTAACGATTATCTCGCCTCGCCTCACCGCGCCTCGCTAGGAACGTGAAACGCGGGGAAGCTCTGCCCGGTGACTGTTGGCGCAGACAGAAAGGAGCAGGCGGCGCTTTGAGGTGTGCGGCGACAACGACAACCACAGACAACAGCGACAGCGTCTCTGTGGGTGTTTTATTCCAGGAGGTGACCGATCCTTAGACCGTCGTTTTCAGGATAGGACAGGTAAGAGAACGTCCGTCTGAGTTCCCCTCCGTGGAACTTTGTTGGGATAAAAAAGGGGGAAGATGTAATCGCAGCGCCGGGCTCAGCTCGGCTGACAGCTGAGCAGCTGAACACGGTGGCGATAAGCAAATCTGATGTCTGGACTTTGGAAAGGCAAACAACAGTTCATGCATTTATTCATTTGAACAATGTTTGTACTTTTATTTTTATTTTATTTTTTATCAGTTAGTGGCAAACTGTGGATAAATCTGTATGTTTGCCTTCCTTTAATGATGCTAGAGAGAAGACAAGAGTAGAAAGTAGTGGCACTAGAAAGGAAGGCAAGAAATAAAATAATGTCTAACCACCATTTGTGGTGATATTGGCCTTTAAGAAATAATACAAAATAATATTGATCTTGTCAAATAATAAGGGATTGAATTAGAAGACTCTGGCCAAACATTACTTCTCCAGGGATGAAGTTAGCTGGCGGGAAGTAGCTTCACATCATAGCTGACCATAAGCGCAGAGGCTAGCTAGTCAACAGCTTTCTACAAGATTAATTAAGAACTGATTCAATTCCCACTACAACAATATATGTCATATAATTATTTGTGGTTTCAGAGAGTTGAAGTTTACCTTTAGCTTGCTTGGAGCAATGCTAGATGTTTCCTCATGGCTAACAGTTCAATATGGCGCTGCCTAGCTATGCTACTAACTGTTTAGCTAACTTACTGGAATGTAAAACAATTAAAGAAAGCGATAGCTGCGATACTTCATCTACTGCCAACTTACTAAAGGCCTAAAACGTCATGAATCTTCAGGTGACAGGACATAACGACAGCGGTGAGGAAGCCAAAGTAAAAAGTAAAGAGCTCATGCTAACGACTTGTAACAGGTCGGATACTTAACAGAACATAAATCCAAGCGTCTCCTGGACCTGAAGCAGCACATTTCCTGCACCACCACCGCCGCCGCTGCTAATAGGACAACAGAGAGCCTTAAAGTCTGACGCGGTCGGGGAAGCAGCGGCGCCATTCCTTCAGAACTGTACACGGGAAGGCTTTTTGAAATGCAAAATGCTTAATTCCTCTTACAAATACAAGGCGAGTCAAGCGCTTTGAGTTTGCTGAGCCGCTGCTAATCCACGTCTTAATGAGGGGAAACTACACCGCCTTCTATCTGCCCACATCAACTCTGTTTGGGAAAACAGACTCAAGGACCAACGGAGCATCTAGTCTCTGAAGGCACCGCTCTTTGTCTCCTCCTCTGTTAGTCCATTTCATATTTGACGCTCCCTTGTGGGTTCATTCTGCTTTCGTGCTAAAGCAATGACAGAGGAGTTAAAAAAAAAAAATCCCCCATGGAAGCGTGGCTTAGCGTCTCACAGTGTCTCACATCTCGGTATCCACATTCTGTTTGTCGGGAGCAAAGTTTTCAACACCGAACCTTCAAAAGCTTTGGCTTCTCGGCCCAATGTTGTTTTTTTTCTTTCTTCTTCTTCTTTTGATTCTTTCATGGTGGACCAGAGACCTTAGTGGTCACGTTAACCATCCCAAAATTGGTTACTGCAACATCTCCAAAGCATTACAACCAGATATGAAGCATTATTTTTATGTGTATATATGAAGAAGATATGAAAAGATGTTTTTATATGTTCTTCTTATGTAGGTTTTTTACATCTTCTCCTTGTATAACAAAAAGATATAAGCAGAAAAAAAACCCGGTCAAAGGGGCGGAAAAGCGAGGAGAGAAGGAGGAGAAACAGGAAAAGAACAGAGAGAAAAGAAAAGGTAAAATGACAACACAATTGAGGGGGAAATGGAGTGAATGGAGAGAGGAGGAGATGAAATAGGAGGACGAGAATCTGTAGGCTGGAAGAGGGAGGAACGAGGGAAAAGGGGCGGAGCTGAGGGTACGGTCGGAGGGTGGGACCTACCTGTGATCTGGAAGGTGATGGAGAGGAGGGGGGGGACACTAGGCTTCTGCTGTCTCTGGGTCTGACCCGCTGCAATTACAGGGCCGGAGACACAGCTATTAGCTACACACATACACACACTCACACACTTCTAGCAGGCTAACACAACGCAAACGCAGGAGACAAGCGGAGAAAAACACAGCTTCTGCAGCAGCAGCAGCAGCAGCAGTTGAGAGGCTGCACACACAGAGAAGCTAAAGAAATAACAATTTTTTAAATGAAATAATCTTCATGGATATTAAAGATTAGTAGTCAAAGGTCAAGCCGGATTATTTGGAGTGACGCCTGTGACACTGATGATCCTAACTTTACTCACTTTTTAAAGAAAACAAAACAAAAAAATAATGATAAAAAATAAAATGAAATAAAATATTTTCAGGGGAACGTGGTGTTTAATAAAGGCACTCAATTAAAAGTAAATTGATTGATTTTATTAATAGCCAATTTTTTTCTCGTCTTTATATGAACGGCCAAGCTCAATCGGGAGCCCCTCCTCACGGTAAACAGCTGATTTCCTATTGCTGTCACATGACCTGGCATCAGCTTACTAGCCGCCTCCTCATAAAGACGAGGCCTGCGCTTCAGGCAGTTGTTCACTTGTCTGAGCGAACGACTTCCTGAGGGCAGGGAGGCAGGAGCAGGAAGCTTGAAGGAGCCACTTCCTGCCTGTCCCAGCGTCGGCAGCACGGCAAGGAAAGAAATCCTGCAGTGAGGAGGTGAGAACTAACGTGTACCTGCCGCTGTGCGACGCTTTCCACGCAAATGGCGGCAAGTCGCGCACGGCCAATGCGTTAGCATTAGCATTAGCCGAGAGTCTTCGTGCTGCGGCTTTCGGGTGTGTCGTCGCAGGTCCTGAAGTTTCCTGCAGAGCTGATCGGTGGAATGGAAGGATTGTTGTGTGTGTGTGTGTGTGTGTGTGTGTGCGTGTGTTGACTCGGAGCGTCTCTCAGCAGTCTGGACATCTTTGGCCCCGCCCCCTTCTTAAAACTCTGTCACGCTCCCTGGCGCCCTCAGCCCGGACTAATGCCTTTAGCAGCCGCTTTAAGAGGGCAGCTTTGACTCTGAGCCGGTCTGACGAGTGTCAGGGGGCGGCGGCCTTTCACACTAGTGACCGTCAACAAGTCACAGCAGGAAACGCGAGCTGACAAATCCCTGCGAATCGATGGCGGCGAGTCTTTCAAAACATTTTTTACAAAGTCCACTCAGACGTTTGGCCGGAAAAACTCCAAAGGTTTTCCTGCAGCGACGCTTCAAGGTCAAATGTGTTCAAGTGTGAAGGCTCAGAAGATTCACTCACAGCCCTGCACGACCCTCTGGGTCTCCAGAACACAGCACACGAGCCCTCTTTTTGCAGCTGACACTGACGCTTTGTTGGACCTTCCACACGTTTGGCGAGGGGACAGAAAAAAATGCGAGACCTGGTGACGGACTTCAGGCGATTCTGCTGCTGGTGAGTCTCAGGAAGTCATTTCTTTATTAATACTTTTATTCCTGAGTCGCAATCTCTGCCTGACGCAGCGCCGCCGCTGCTGGTCACGGGGTCAAAGAAAGACGGCCGCTGCAGGACACATGTAGACACGAGTGGACACAAAAAGACAAAAGCTCGTCCTCACATCCCAAAGATCCTGGCAGCTTAAAAAAAACACTCTAAAAATATATTGCTAAATTACTGCTTTTGTTGAGGCAGACAGTTGGAACAAACAGTCCTCTGAGCTGGAAAAAAATGCAAGTGCTTTGCAGTATTTAATGCAAATGTAATTGTTCTAAGTAATAAAAAAGTATGACAGTATGAAGCCAAAGTAATAATTTACACCCTAAAAAATATTGGGAGGAGTGGCTGAAGACATTTAATCAATCCAAACCACCCATTAAAGTTGCATTTAGGCTGTCTGAAGGCTTTTCAGCACTGCTGCACTGCGGAAGAGGGGATCTGTGTGTAGCGGTGTGTCGTTTTCCTGCGGCGGAGATTCAGGTCTTTATCGAAATAGCGAAGCCGTTAGTCCAGCTGCATCTTAAGGTGATGCCAAGAAGAGCGAGACATGAGGAGTAAACACATCCTGGTCCTCACTGCCTGGTTCACCTTGAGTTTGCAAAAAACATAAAAAAGAAAAAAAAAGGAAAAAGACAAGGAAATGAGGCACTCGGGCTAATGAAGGAGGACAGAGAAGAAAGAAAATCCAGGGTTTGAAAATGTTGCTGCTGCTGCTGCTGCTGCTCACAGACCCAACTGCAGGCAGGCTGCATCTCAGAATAATAGAAAATAATAATAATAATAATAATAATAATAATAATAATAATAATAATAATAAATCTGGCTGTTCTTTGTATTTTGTAAAAATACATAAATAATTACATTTTCAAAAAAAAAAAAAAAAAATTCAATTAAGAAGATCAGCCTGAGTGACTTTAAGCCTCAGAGAATAAAGCCCAGGTTGACGGTTGAGGGCTGATGGACACGGAAACTCTGGACGCATTTCCTCTGCAACACAATAAATCCCTTTAATATACTGACCGCTGGTAAAACAGATCACAGCGGGAGAGAGGCGGGGGGAGGGGCAGGGGGCAAATAAATAGGTTTAAAGACAGAGTATTTACTGTCAAATGGCGCAGAAGGTCGGCACACAGGCGGATTTACACAACATAGTTCAAGTGACCCACTTCTGATTATTATCATATATGTTTTTATCCCCCTACTATCCCGGCCGGGTACGTTACATGAACATAAAGAAACTGGGGGTAATACAGAGGATGAAGTCTATAATACTGTTGGGTCAGAGTCATGAATCTGATGTGGCCCACCGTACAGTCAAGCTTCGCCTGGCAACTTTGGCAACAGACAGAGGTAAGAATGCACGGCAGATTTCACTGGACGAACACTGGAGAAACGCAGCTGCAAAACATTTACAGCTGCAAACAGCTACAGCATTCTGACCACGCCCACAAGGAAGTGAAACGTCAGGCGATCAGATGATTCAAAGGTACAGTCCGTAAAACTCTGCCATCTCGTGGTCAGATTTTAGATTGCAGCACTCATTCGCTAGCTCTCGCTCTCGACCGAGCTTGCCAGTGAACTACGGTGGCCTGTGCGCACAAACCTGGATACCAGAATTCCACCTTCTTCTTTGCTGATTTATTTGAAGACGCGAACCTTCACCCTCAAGAACAAAAAACGCACTCTCAGGCGGGCTGAATTGTCCATCTGGGGCTTCCTTAGAAATATGGCGGTGCAAGATGGCAGCTAACTGGGAGCAAGACCCTTATTGCTCGATGTATATTCTCTTATATGCATATATATATATATATATATATATATTTTTAAGCTTTTACCAATATAAAAATCCTAAATCAAGCCAAATTTTACACACTGGACCTTTAATCACAGAGGCCAACATCTTCTGAGCTGATCTTCTTTGGAGGGAAGAAACTTTTAAAACAAAAACCAAACAAAATACAGCCCTCACAGACACGAAGGCAGTTTGCCTGTTTTGGACGCTGGTCGGGGGCAGCGGCTAACCAGCTGTATCAGGTCGAAGGCGGGGCTACAGCCTGGACGAGTCAATCAAGAGAGACAATCATCCCACATTGGACACGGACACCATCAGCAGGTCGTAATGTGCAGGTCTCCGGGCAGAGACGCCACACGGACACGAAGAACAAGCGAACTGCACGGCAAAAGGATTCAGTTGCAGCTTCCCACCTTTGTCTTTCTCCCGCAGGTCGCTGAGGTACTGCAGCAGTTCGGCGTTGGCCTGGACACAGTAGACCTCCCGGGTCTGCAGGCCGCCGCCACACAGCCCGGTCAGGTTGCTGCGCCGGCGGTCCTGCTGGCTGAGCAGCAGGTCGATGCGGCAGTCGCTCCACTCGGTCGTCCTCCAGGTGAACCTGCCCAGGTTAGTGGAGAGAGAGAGACGCGTAGAAAAAAGGGAACACGTGAAGCAGAAAATGAATCGTTGTTGTCCTGTGTGGGTGTAGCACGTCGCGCTAATGTGCAGGACAACTACAGTCGCATGGGAACGGTCGGTTATATTTCTGGCAATATCACACGGGAGCGCTGGGAGAGTGATCAGTTTTACAACAACGCTTCAGGGATGTTGAAAGGATCCTCATCACGTTTGAGTTCAGAAACTTCAAAATTAAAGCTGGGCAACGATTAAACGTTTTAATCGCAATTAATAGCATGATTTCCCTGATTAATCACGATTAATCACACTGCATACGCAAAATCCAATAATGAATTTAAAAGAAGTGTATAGTGCACTTTTATTTTAATGTTCCACCATATGAACGAAGTCTTTTCTTTTCTGGTTCCGCAGGAGCCAGCAACACACTTCTACAAAATAAAAGCACGTATTGCGGCTAACTGGCGATCTATAAATAAAAAAGCTGTGGTGGGCTAAACGAAGGAGTAATTGTTGACCTGCCGGCTGCCAGCAGCAAGTGCGTTGCGCACGTAATTACGTCATCAACACGAGTTTATCGTTATTGCCGTGAGATGACATTCTTACCGCGGTGAATTTTATGACGATATAACGCAAACGCCGATATATCGCCCATCCCTACTCACGGCTCCTACAGCACGTGAGCAACATGTGTTAATGCGCGATAAAATAATTGTCGACGTTTATAAATAAATGAGTTAACGAGATAATAACGCATTGCCCAGCCCTATTCAAAATATTACTTTTGAAGTTTGAGGGAATTTCGGAAATTAGAAAACTGCTCCCTTTTTTTTTTTTTAAATTGTACATTTCAACTCGTAATTGCTGAACGGGGTTGTTTATTTTAATATCTGTAATTTTTCTGGATAATTAACCTTGTTGAACAGCTGCTGGCAAAACATTAATACAAATGTTCAGTAGAGAAAAAAATCTTTAATAAGATTGAGATCAATTGGACCAGTGGGCCAGAAAATCAAGAAATTGTGCAAAGATCAGAATGAATGAATGAAAGTCTTTCTGAGTTGTGTTTCTTCTGTGAGTGTGTGTGTGTGTGTGTGTGTGTGTATAGAGAATATCTACTCACGCGGTGCAAGGTGGGACGCCCTCGCCTACTGGCTCGCAGGGCTCCACCTCCTCCAGTGGTGGACACTCCGCCCCCTCGCCGACGGGGAACTGCAGCACCTGCCTGCTGCGGGTTCGATTCCCTCGGGGCGAGTCGGCGTCGGCGCAGGCCTTGGAGCAGGGCCCCCACTGCACCCAGTCGGTCAGCTGACAGTCTTTGGGCAGGACGCAGGACTGGACGGTCAGCGGCAGCTCCCGTTGGCTGCACAAGCTGCGAGGGGGCGGAGAGGAAGGAGGAGACAAGGAGGAGACAAGGAGTCAGCTGGCCGCCGCTCTAAACTGTCTCGTCATCTTGCAGGAAAACAGGTTTCCTGAAAAAAAATTCCGTGACCCTCGTGCCTCCACACTAGTAGCATCACCTGTTTAGACAAAGAGCCAATCAGGGAAATTGTTTGTAAAGGGAGGGCCCTTCAAAATAAAACTTGGAATGTGTTTGGATGAAGCCTTCCTGTCAATCACATACGCAGCGAGACAGTTCAAATCAGCTACTTCCTGTTTTGTTACTGGGGACTCTCAATGGCAGAGGCCCAATGGTTTGTAAATACATTCTGAAGCCATGGCTAATAAACTTCAGCTACAGCCGCAACTTCCTTGCAGTTTTTGGTGGACATGAGAGCCGATTTAGATAAAAAAAAAAACAATTTTTGAAGTTGAAAATGTAGCGCTCCTTTCCTTATTGACAACCACTCCTTTTTTTTTTAATGTTTTTCTAACTATTTTTGGCGGCCCCTGCTGGCCAAACAATATTTGAATTGGGTAACTCCAGAGATGTTTTTATTTGTGCATTTTATCTGGGCCATCAGTGACGTCATATTTAGTCCACCCTAGATTTAATAAACCTCATATTGCCCTCAATATGACACGACAGCTTCAGAATCCATATGAATCACACTTACACATTATATCACCTTCACGTAGGTGACCTAGTTGAGCAAAATGTTGCGGAGCATTTCAATTATAATTAAGACTAAGCAACCAAGGCCACTGATTCTGATACACTGATGCAAGCGGATATCCGGGTTGGGTTCAGCCTTACAGGTTCTCAGGGTTTATCCAATCACAGGACGTGTACGTGTGAACTTCAGCATGAAGCCAGATGGCATTGCTGACTCGAGATCTGATTGGCTGTCGCAACTCACTGTGTTCCGTTCACTAACAGCGGACAGGGTCCTGTTATGTTCGTTCTGCTAGCAGATTTCATGGAACCTGACAATACAAGCCAGCTGAAATATGATTGGATAAAAACTCTACCGCAATATTTGACAATGGAAGCAACGCAAACAAGTGGATATTATAAAGCCATCCATTATTCCTGAGCTAAGGGTCACATGGGTTTGCTGGAGCCTATCCCAGCTGTCATAGGGCGGAGGCAGCCCCGCCCCCTCCCATCACACTGGGAGGCACCCCAGTGGCCTCCAGTGAGCCACACCGCTTCCTGGGTGTGACCGTCAGTCGGGACCTTAAGTGGCAGCGGAACTCTGTGGCACTAAGAAGATCCCAACAGAGGATGTTTTCCCTTCGGCAGCTAAAGCAGTTCCGGCTGCCATTGACTCAATGAGTGAGTCAATCCTCACCCACTCCATCATCACCTGGCTGCCCGGGGCCAAGGACAAGGCCAAGCTGCAGCGGGTGAGCCGCTCAGCAGAAAGGGTGACCGGCTGTCCGCTGCTCAAGTCCCTTCATGATCCCAGGGCACTGAGGAGGGTAAGGAGGATCATGGCAGTCCCTTCTGGAAGAAGGTTGGGGCTGCCACAGACCATGAAGGAGCAGTACACACACAGTTCTTTCCCCAAGCTATCCTTGAGTCCTTGACAAGTCGCCAGTTTGTGGATATTACAGTGTAGGATGTAAAAAGAAGAGACTACTGTATGGAGAATAACTTGATTGTCATATTTACCTGAAGATGAACTTTTCTAAGTACGGGTAGGCCAGCAGAGAAGGCCTAGCTGGCCCTGACAGTCAAGTTTTAGTCCAACATTCACACAAGAAGACTTAGAACAGACCCGCAACCAAGACACACTCTGAGCCACCACACACGCGCACACCTTTTGGAGCATCTGAACAGTGTTTAGCAGCGATGAAGAACGGCCTCTTCTTCGTCCGGCGAAACACAGAATCATTAGAAATTCGCCGTGGCTCCGGCCGAGTCGCTTCCCCGACTCGCTCCGGACGTTTTTGCCCCGGAGGCGCCGCAGCTGGCGAGCTATTAGCGCTAATTATGGCTCTGCTTCATTTAGAAACCTCTCATTTAGATGTTGCCACCGCTCGCCACCTCTGGCGGCGGTTTCAGGCTTTAGCTGGATTGTGTGAGTCCGTGTTGTGTGTGTGTTTTTGTATCCTCGCATTCTCGCCACCTTCGCAGATTGTAATGTGTTTGCGCTCTCTGACGCGAGGCGGTCGGGCAACGGCAGGAGATTTTCTAGTTGTTTTTTTTTTTTGTCCGCGTGGCAAATAAATTCTAACATCACGACTCATTTGGCGCCGAAAGAGCCGAGCGAGGAGTGGAAATGGGGGCGGAGACTTGAGGAGAGGACGATGGTTCCACTTTCTGAATAGGATATAAACTACTTGAGTTTTTTTTTTTTTTTAAAGCCCCTTAATGCCGAAGCCATTGACCCATTTTTTCACTGCATTCTCATTCTTTGAGGGTTTTTTTTCTTTTTTTTTGCACTTGTCATGTGCTAGCCAATGCATATTTTCTGTTTTTTTTTTAATAAAGATTTTAGAACTGCAAGGAGTGAAAAAGAAAGAGAGAAAAATCATTATTTCTTCATCTCAGTCACACAGACAGAATGAGGACACAATCGCTCGCTGTTTAAATAAGTCAGATCATGACTGGGGAAAAAAAAAAATATGTTTTTTTTTTGCGACCACAGACAACAACGAACTTTCAGACAAAATCAAGGCAGTGGGGGAAGTTTCCATCGTCCACGCTTCAACTGTTGCGGCTAACGTGTTAGCATGCCATTAAAATGGCCTTTGAGCAGAATTTTATTTGGGTCAAGTGATTCAAAAATATATAAAATATATATTTCTGTGGCAGCAGTGGAGACTCAGTGAAAGCTGTCTTCCCTCAGTGGGCCGTCCAAAAATATCGTTAGCGAAGTCATGACCCTCTTCCAGGGCGCAGCCGCCACAGAGCGCCTTCGAAGAAAAGTTCCCGGCACTAGTTTTACTCAGGCGACTCAAACTGATGCGAGAGAGGAAAGCGCGGCCTGGTTGGGCCCCGCTGGTGACTGTGGAGAACAGGAAAAGGGCCCGAGAGCAGATGTTCATCAAACAAAATGGGAAATGAGGGGGAGCAAGATTTTTGCGGTGAGCGTCTGTTTCTTCACCGGCGAGTTTGTTCTGCTTCTCTTGAAAAAGGCAAAAAAAACAACTATGAATATTTCAGGACAAGAAATAAACAAGTCAAGGATTAATATTGATGCTCCTGAGGGGGCGTGCGACTTGTTTTTTGGATGTGTTTTTTTTTTTTGAATTTCTTTCCGCAGTTCCTTCAGAAATATTTGATCCTCGACGCCGCTGTGATGTCATTGCCGGATGAATGGGACGTGTGGGGGGACGCGTTTGATCAAACCTTGAAGTGGAGTCGTGCCAGACATGTATGGATGTTTGGTCCACGTGGACAACATAAAAGTCCAGAATTTTTGGCTGTTTAAAGAGCCGTTTAGAGTCGCTGAGGAAGAAAGACGAATGTCACCACGGGCTTATATAAACACTGTCGCAGGAAAGATGAGAGAATCTTAGAAAAACAAGATTTCTCTCATCCACTGAGAACACCATCAGACCAATCAGTGCCCTTAGGAAGAGAGGAGCAGAGCCACAGGACTGCTAGCTGCCGCTAGCAATGTCTGTGTCAGCGTGGATGCTGCCGTGTCTTCACGTCAGACCTTCACAGTGGCCCATGACTAGTTTACGTGACGCAAATTTCCTCCAAATAAACTTCTCAGAAGGATGCCTGTGGTCATCAGATCACAGTTTGATGGACTAAAAAAAGGTTCAGGATCAAACAAACATCCCAACTCATGCTAATTTTTAGCCTCTCCGTCACGACTTCTGGCCCCCCTGCGACGCGCCGTCACTCAAACCCGACAACGTCACAAACAACAGCAACAAAAAAAAACCCCAGAGAAAAACAACAAAACGGCGACGTGAAGTCGTGACTGAGATTGATCTTGTGTCACCAAGGCCGTCGTTTGCCACAAACCGTCCCTGAAACTCGACATCAACGGCGTCGTTGCGAGGCAGTCATGCGATAAAGATCTGCTTCGCCTCCTGACAGCCGGATGAAAGACACGCGGAAAACAAAAAGAAAAAGAGACAAATCCGGCAGTTGGGAAGGCTCTGACGCAACGACGACAACACCTCAATGGCAACGCAACGGAAGAAACACAAGGAGCTTTTAGCAAAACAGACGGATAGACGAGATGGGAAATAGACCGAAGCAGCCTGTTTATTAAATGAGACGAGCAGATATTCTCACATAAACCACGCTGGTCGCACACAACCGCAACTGCAGGGGGGGATAAAAAAACCAATCAAACTTTGTTGTCACATTAGCATGAAAGCGTTGCGGCTCACCTGCGAGACATGGTGCTCCCGTTGCGGTGGATACAGTCCACATCCCGAGTCTGGAAGCCCACCTGGATATCCCAGAAGGGGCTCTCCTGCCGGTTGAGTCGGTTCCTGGTCCGCTTCTTCTGGATGAGCTCCCGGGTCTCCGGGTCCTTGACCCCGGCCCGCTCCCGGAGCCCCTGGCCTTTGCCTTTCCTGCGCTTTGGCCTGGCGCCGAGTCCTGGTCTCCAGCAGGGTGCACGGGTTCCACGATCCCACCCGGAGACTGAACATACCCTCCGGACCTGTGCAAGGCCCAAGTTTGCAGGACTGGAACTCAGTCAGGTTGGGGCAAAGGGAGCCTCCAAAGAGTGGGGGCACCAGGACGCTGCGGACCCGGTTCCTGAGTCCCGTCCCGCAGGTCTTGGAACAGGAGGTCCATGGGGAGTACTGGGACACCACGCAGTCCTGAGGGCAGGGGATCAAGCAGGCCTGCTCCAGCCGTGGCGTGGGCTCAAAGTACTCGCAGATGACGTCCTCTGCCGGCGAGCCGTCCGCCTTGAGTACGCAGCCCACCTCCCTGGTCTGGATGCCCTCCTCGCCGCCGCCGCTGCATGAGGCCGGACGTTGTGCCCCAAAGGTCCTGGCCGAGACCGGCACGCACTGGTTCCAGGCGCCCAGACTCCAGTCGTACAGATCCTTGTGCCAGTCACACACCCGGAAGCAGTTCCGCTGGTTGGAGGGCCGTTGGCTCTGGTTGCAGTTGGTGTGCAGTGTGGTCCAGCCCTCCACGTGGGCGCACCAGACGGCCCGGCTCTGGCTGCCGCCAGGACCGCAGTCGCTGCCCATGCAGCGCCCCCAGGGACCTGGAAGAAGAACATCAGCCATGGATCAAAGTCAGGAATAATGGGACGCACACATAACCATTTAACAGGGACTTATTGTTGTTGTTGTTTAGGATTTCTAATTAAAAAAACAACAACAACAAAACAACAAGATCATCTGTGATGTCAAAAAATGCCCTTCGTGACTTCACAGAGGGCAGATTTTTTAAGAAATCTGTATTATTGGAGCACACTTTCAGGAAAGTAAAGCAAGCAGGAGAATGGACCATAATGGACCAACTGTGGGTATCACATGATTGGAGGGGGTGGGGAATGGGGGTGTTGTTTCACTTTGTCAACAATACAAAACAAACAAGGCCTCGATGGCGGCAGCGTGAATCGACAGGATCCACCGAGTGGAGTGCCGGCGAAGATCAATGATGCCATTTAGAAACTGTGGCGCCGCTCAAGCAGGGAGCAAGAATCCATATGGAGGAATCAATTAGTCACACTCACATTGTCCTCCGAGGAAAAACAACGACAAAGTTTGATTGGACTTGTCGACACATCCGGGGAAAACACCTTCAAGGCACGAGAGGCGACCTGCTCACACACACACACACACACGGGTCCGCTTGAACGACCCGTCATGCTGAGAAGATCACAAAGTGAAAAAAGTTTGTTTTGTCTTGGATAATATATATGCATCTATATATATATATATACACACATATACAGTATATCAGTATATACATATATATACATGCATGCATACATACATATATGTATGTATGTAAAAAGATGAGAGAGGTCTGTAATGTTCATCATAGCTACACTTCAACAGTGAGAGACAGAATGGAAAAAAAAAAACAACAGGAAGTCATATTGTATGATTTGTAAAGAATTTATTTTTACTGTTAAGTATTTGATCAATACCAAGAGTTCACCTCAATACTTGTAATGTAGCCCCTGGCTGGCAATGACAGAGGTCAAACACACTGTCGCTGCTGTTTTGGCCCATTCCTCCATGCAGATCTTCTCAGGAGCTGTGATGTTTTGAGGCTGTTGCTGGGCAACAAAGACATTAAACTCCCTCCATAGATTCTCTATTGGATTGAGGTCTGGAGACTGGCTAGGCCACTCCACAACTGTGAAATGCCGTTAACGTAGCCACTCGCGGTGCGTTTGGGATTATTGTCATGCTGGAAGATCCAGCCACGCTTCATCCTCAATGCTCTCACTGATGGACGGAGGTGTGTGGCCTAAATCTCACCATCATTGGCACCATTCATCCTTTCCTTGATACGGATCCGTCGTCCTGTCCCCTCTGCAGAAAAGCAGCCCCAAATCATAATGTTTCCACCCACATGCTTCACGGTGGGTTTGGTGTTCTTGGGATGCAATTGAGAATTCTTCCCCCGTCCAAAGATGGCAAGTGCCGTTGATCCCAAAGACTTCCATTTTGGTCTCATCTGACCACATGACATCCTCCCAGTCCTCCTCTGGACCGTCCAGATGGTCTCTGGCAAACTTTAGACTGGACCTGGACGAGTGTTGGCTTCAGCAGGGGGACCTATCGAGCACTGCAGGACTACTGAAACCCTGGGTACTGTGGTCCAAGCTCTCTTCAGGTCATTGATCAGTTCCCCCCTTGTAGTTCTGGACTGTTTCCTCACCCTTCTCAAGATCATTTGTACCCCACGAGGTGAGATCTTGCTCCAACAGTTGATCTCTTCTCACCAAGCTGACCGCCTGTTGCAGACCGGCTCATTCAAGTCTTGTGATGGTGTGCAATCTTGTCCCTGGTGGAGAGGTTGCAGTCTGACTGTTTAAGGGTGTAGAAAGGTGTCTTTTATACAGATGACATGTTCAAACAGGTGCCATTAATACAGGTAATGAGTGGAGGATAGAAGAGCTTCATGAAGAAGCGACAGGTCTGTGAGGGCCAGGATTCTTGCTTGTTGGTTGGTGCTAAATGCTAATTTTGTGCACCATTATACAAATACATTCTTTATAAATCAGACAATGTGATTTACTTGATATTTTTTTTTTTTTTTTTTGGAACTTTCTGTCTCTCACAGTTGAAGTGAACCCATAATGAAAATTACAGACCTCTCTCATCTTTTTAAGTGGGACAACTTGCAGAACCGGGGGCTGCCAAATACTTTTTTGCCCCACTGTGTGTGTGTGTGTGTGTGTGTGTGTGTGTGTGTGTGTGTGTGTGTGTGTATGTATGTGTGCATAAATACAAATATAAATCACCATTGCTCTCTTTGGTGCCCTGTTCACCTCATAAACAATAAAGAGCCACCAGGTGTTTTCCCTGCAGGCGAGATAAATGCAGCTGATCAGGAAGATTAGCGGTGATGGCAACACAATTCACAGTCGCCTGGAGTCATTTGTCCCCTTTTATTCGCCTCTAGTGGCTACAAAAGGCCGCCGCTGCCCCTCGCCAGAACTTTGATTTGTCGCGGCATAAAAATCGGTGGCCAGCCCGCAGCAGCAGACTGAGGAGATGCGAGCAGTCGTGATGAGACAGCGTCAGCCTCCGCAGAGTCTCGCAGGAAAAACATCTGCTAACACACAACTTGACGCGGCGAAAACCCACACGCGGCGCCGTACGAGCGGCTCAAATGGCGCCGATAGCATGAATAATTCAGCCGCAGCGTGATGACTCGTCAGCGGCAGGTGGAGCCGGCTGGGAGAACGAGGGGAGAAAAAAAAAAGGAAAAGAAAATGCTCAGCGCTTCACTGCACGAGAGTCCTTTGGATGACTGGAAGCTGCTGTTTTCAATCTTCACCAGTGTTTGTTAGCCACCGTCCAAGACAAATGCAACCATTTCCACCGCTTCCAGGTAGCAGACGACAAGTTTGAACGTCGATATTGGACATTTGTTTCCATCTTCAAAGGTCCTGAATTAAACAAGATTCCCTTTTAGTAAAAGGGAAAAGGGAAAGTAAGAGTGAACGATAAATATCGGGCCGATATTAGGAATTATGATGTCATACCGATAAATCCGATATTATTAAAAATAGCTCTACAAAAGCTCCGGTCAGGATTTCGTAGATTGCCAGTGCTGTGCTATAGTTGGGTTAGGGTGAGCAAATCAAGCGTTTCCCTTTCTCCATGGACGTCCTATCAGTGCCGTTATTGGGGCGTGGTTTTCCCTAAAACCTCCTAGAAAAAGAAAAATCGTAAACTTCCCCAGCGAGTGTTTGACAACAAACATGGCGTCGATTGTGTTGGACTACTGAGCCACGCCTGAAGAAAACATTTCGCCTGCTTTCAGCAACAAATGCTAATGGTCTCAGTATGATTGCATGGAATGCAGACTGGGAGCAGGTGTGTCAATCAACTGAGGAAAAAAAACTAGGTCAGCATGGAGGTTGTGACACATTTGGTGTTTTACTGCATTAGCTCGTTGTTTAGCATCGTCTTGGCCTTGCTAGCCATCAGGTTCATTAGTGAGTCTACAAAAAAAGAAAAAGCAGCCTTGTTATCCATTTGTTGCCCCTTTAAAGAAGCCTCTTCAGGCGAACCCTCTGAGGGATTTAAAAAAAAAAAAGCACCATCTTGTTATAATATTCAAACTTTTTACTAGCTCGCCCTTACACTTAACGCCGCTGCAAGGAGTCTTTCCAGATTTTGCCTTAAAGTTCGGAGGAAGTGAAAGTGCCACGTACAGGCTTTGTTGTGAGAAGGAGCCGACGCCGGAAAAAGGAGAAAAAAAAAAACTTGAGCGAGAACACAAAAATCACTAATTAACAGCTGGTGATCGCGGCGGCCGCAGGAAGGAGAGGAAGAGAGCATCGCTTTAATTGGGAAGCTTCACCCCCTACCTCACATTAACCTCTCCGCTAATTGAATGGTTGGCTGGCGGCCTCGGCCGGAGTGACCGGACCCTGGTGAGGACGTGGGCCCCTCACGTTGACCCTTGCCCCTTTTTTTCCAACGGGGTCGTCCTGTGATGAGGCCACCAGCACCTAGTTTCTGAAGCACAGATCCACAAAGATCCACCCCTACTTGCTTCTGATTGGTCACTCTTCCTTGCCTCTGACCTCTCCCCTGGCCTTAATTCTAACCCAATCCGAAACAAGTGGAAGTGAGTTTTTCTTGATCTCTCTTGCTGGGGGAGGAAAAAAAAAAAAAAAAAAAAAAAATCTTGCGATGGAAATCAACAAATCTGAAGGTTTTTCATCTGCTCTGACGTTGACATTTACTGAGTCTTAATCATCCAATATGCTGCAAGCAGAGAAGCGATGCAAAACGCAACCAAGAAAACACATGCAAACTAAATAAAAACACGCTGCATCATCTGCTGGTGCTCATCAGCAGGAAACTAAAAACCCACAGAAACTTCATCACTGGGCTCTTTCCTGAAGTTCATTAGTGATCCACTCTAAAAGAAAAAACAACTTAAAGCTGCAAAAGGAGGAAGCCGTCACTCTCTGCATGGAGGTTCTGATCACTGCTGCAGGAGAAGGTGACGCAGCGTCTGAAGCTCTTTGTCCTGGAAGGCTGTAAATTCCTGGAGTCAGGAACTTCTGGCAGCCTGCGTCTCCACTGAAGGACCTCATTTTTTTGTTTAGTTTTTTTTTGCTCCATCATCATCATCATCAACGTTATTTATATAGCACATATAAAATAAAACCACAGGGGTAGCCAAAGTGCTGTACAATGGGTCATAAAAGCAGTGAATTAAAACGAATAATAAAACGAAACATAACACAAGCATAGGACAAAACAACACAAATATGCTCACAGCTAGTGCATCCCAAGAGGAAAGCAAACAAAGTGTAGATATGTAAAAGTGTATTGAAATGTATTCAAAGCCAAAGAATTAAAGTGTGTTTTTAAAAGGGACTTAAAAACAGTGAGCGACGAGCAGGCTTGTCTGATGCAACGGCTGCAAACGCTCTGCCACCTCTGCGCTTCAGCCTTGTTTTTGGAACCGCCAGCATCAGCTGATCGGAAGATCTGAGGGATCGGGCTGGGCAGTCAGGCTGGAGTAGGTCAGGCAGATATGGAGGAGCAAGATGGTATAAACACTGAAAAACAAATAACTAAATCTTAAAATTGATTCTGTACTGCACGGGGAGCCAGAGAAGGGAAGCCAGAATGGGCGGAATATGTTCGTGCCTGGGAGCCTGAGTTAAAAGGCGTGCAGCAGAGTTTTGTACAAGCTGCAGACGGGCAAGGGAAGCCTGGCTAATCCCTACATATAAGGCGCTGCAGTAGTCAAGACGCGTCGAGATAAAAGCGTGGATCCATTTCTCCTGGTCGGGTCTTGATAAAATAGGCTTTACTTTTGCTATTTGACGTAGCTGATAAAAGCTTTCCTGCACAACACCGCTAATCTGTCCCTCAAATTTAAAATCAGAATCAAATTTCACCCCCAAATTAGTGACACAATCCTTAAAATAAGGTGACAGAGTGCCAAGATCAATGATGGGGGAAGAACAGGAACTGGGTCCGAACGCCATTACTTCAGACTTCCCCTCGTTTAGACTAAGAAAATTGAAAGAACTCCCTTAACGTTGTAAGACAGTCTATGAGCGGCTGGACTGAGGGAGCATTTTGTGTGCCAGTGGAAAATAGACCTGGCAGTCATCGGCATAAAAATGAAATGAAGTGCTGTATTTCCTAAAAACAGAACCAAGTGGGAGCAGATAGAGAGAGAATAAAAGGGGGCCAAGGATTGAGCCTTGGGGGACCCCATGTCAAAGGGGCGCTTTAAAAGAAGAAAAATGGTCATTTTTTACAGAAAACTGCCCTTCAGGGCAGGACCCTTGATGCCCACACAGTGTTCAAGACCAGAAATGAAAATGCTGTGGTCAACTGTAGCAACAGCAGCGGACGAATCTGAAAGCCATATTAACTTTAGAGAGGCTGATAGGATTTGGTGTGTTTGCGCTGCCTTTGAGGACAAAGTGGGGACAACATCCGAGGCCCGCGGGTCAAACAGCCGGCGACCTGCTCCTGGCGTTGAACCGTGCACAAGGACCGGAAAAAAAAAACAAACCCACGTCCAATGAGCAAACACACAGGAAAAAAGGAGCAGACAAAGTTCAGAATTTGATTACAATATCGCAAAATGCCACAGAGTGGATTTTCTCCCAGCAGCCTTGAAAATGCAAATACATTCCATCAAGCTGCAGCTTTGTGGGTTTTTTTTTGTTATTGTGACGGCCGGATCTTCTGAACAGCTGAGTGATTAAACCCTAGACGGCATCGCTGTTCTGCTGAAACTAATGTTCTCTGATTTCTTTGGTTTGTTCTGATTGTGCAACTATTTCACCGTCACCCCTTTTTTTTTAAAAATGTACCCCCATATTAAACACCAAACTATGTTTTATTTAACTATTTATTTATGTAAAATTCAAAAGGAGCCCAAGTCGACTTTTTGCTCTCCTCCCACTGACTCAGCAAGGAGCCAATTATTTAATTTTTGGTTTCCTTAACTGAAACGACCTTGATGCTTGACCTTGCCGGGGGTCCCCGAGGAGCAGCGGTGCTCGTCCTCGGCGGTGGGCGGGGTTTAATATCCTGCCTGGGGGACGGAACCTGATCTCTGACTGGGCCTCGAGTGTCTGTTTAATGAACGGCTTCTCTGTCCCACCGGGTCGGCGCCGCTAATGAATGGGTCACTGTGGCTCGCCCCCCTCGCTCTCACTTTCTCTCTCTCTCTCTCTCTCTCTCTCTCTCTCCGCCGCTGTTTGTTTGGTATTTATCAGCGCCGCTGCCACTCTGTCTCTCTCCCAGACTTAGCAGCCTTTGTCTGGACCGGGTCAGGATTGAGGTTTGGACCTCCTCTGTCTGTCTGTCTGTCTGTCTGTCTGTCTGTCTGTCTTCCTGCTGGAACTCTGCCGCCTCCTGCAGGTGATGACCAGACTGTCAATCACACCTGTGAAACGGAACCGCGGGGCACCTGGACTCTTTAGGGCCAGTTTGTCCAAACTTAATTTGGACAAACTTATAAACTGCTACCATTTTATTTGTTCTTGGTGTTTTTACTTGACCCGTCTGCCCCGTAACACCTGACAGATCTATTCTACAAAACCAGAAGTCGTGAAATACAATCATATATTCCCCCCCGCCCATTTTTTTGAAAATGCACATAACCATTCAGGAGTTCCACAGATAGACTTCAACATTGCAGCAATTCATAAGAGGCTGTGCAACCCTGCTGCGCTTTGATGCGGCGTCACCCGATGGTCAGGATGAGTTGTTGATTGTAGTTAGTTGTGGGTCTGCTCAGTGAACTTATAGAATTTAAGGAAGACTCGATTTGTCTGGAAACTGCAGCTTTGTTGAGTTGTTCTGAGCTCTCTCTCTCTCTGTATGTATGTGTGTGTGTGTGTGTGTGTGTGTGTGTGTGTGTGTGACAACAATATTTTTGGTCTGAAAACCACACTAGCCATATTTCAACGTGGTTTCATGTTTGACCATGTAGCCGCTGCATGTTTCGACTCCACTCACTGTGAAACTCTAGAACTGTCGCTTGCACTTGTCCCTCTAACAGAGATACATGGAGCCATTAACTGGGAGAAGAACTGCAGTCGTGGCTCTAAACTGTCAGGCCTCCTCTGGTTTAGTGTCAGAGTGCAACTCCACACGCCGCTGATTTACGACCGGCAACTTGACGGCTAAACGAGCGCTAATGTCGGCGCCGCACCAGCCCGTGGCTCCGCCCAGGCCTCGTTCTCCCACACAGCTCCGGGAGAGAACGAGAGCCGGTTGAGTCCAGCTGTCAGATTAAACGCAGGCTTGAAGAGACTGTTTTTCACACAAGTCTGATTTCCGCTCATGACTGTGTTTGTTTCACGGCTGCGACTCACAAACAAACTGCTTTTCAGTGGTTTTCTGTCTTTCGTTTTTTTTTTTTTTTTTTTTTCACAGGTTCATAAAAGGCCAAACAAATCATCGAAAGCGACTGTGGAGATTAGGAGAAGTTGAATGGTGCTTTAAAGTTCAAAAAAACAAAAAACAAACAACAAACAAACAAAGCCATAAGCCTGAAAATTGTTCCATCTGCTCGAAAGCAGCAGCAGCAGCAGCAGCAGCAGTAGTAGTAGTAGTAGCAGCAGAGATGTGACTTTGACGGCAGTTTAAGGATTATTTAGTTGGTGAACTTTTAGAAATTTAGCTTTAAAACAGCCTCAGTTTCACAAAACTCTATTTTGACTCAGGCAAACTCACAGAACAGAACAAATAACAGGAATTTGGCAAGTGAGGAAGATTAGCCAAACACAATATTCACTCTTCAATTTTTTTCAGTTTCGTCCACAACAAACACAACTGACTGACGCGACGCCATCGCCGCGGCAACCTCGCACATCAAACTTGTGTTTTGTAACCTCCACTTCTCCCACTTCCAGCGGCCTGAAGCACAACCCAGCAACACAACTAGACTAGACGGCCTGCAATGACGGCCCCTCGGTGTGTGCGACTGCACGGCTTGGACGGTGTTTTAGTGGCACGAGCTGCTGCACGCGACAGGCGTGTCGCTCGCTCGCTCGCTCGCTCGCTCCGCCGTGGAAGGAGCTAAATATCACCACGCTGAACAGCCGCGTTGAGTCACGTTCGCCGGGGCTTGGAGCTGCTTTAATGCCAGGGGCCTGGAAACAGATCTGCTGCATGTGAAGGCCAAGTGTGTGTGTGTGTGTGTGTGTGTTTGAAGAGCAGAGCCGACTTCTCTCTCTCACTCTCTCTCTCTCTCTCTCTCGCACACTGAAAGTGATTGAGGTCTAAGCTGTGAAGCTTCACAGCAGAATTCTGGTTTTTATTTTTTTTTTATTATTTTGAGGTTAATTAGTGGCTCTGTGCGGCAGGATTTAGAGTGTGGAAGAAAGAAAAGAGAGACGAGACCACAGGCCACAGCGTCGCGCTGGAAGGGTTTGAAGAGCTCAGAGCTTCTTGTGGACGTCGTCTCAAAGACTCCAACTGGATACAAATGACGTTTGCAGTAATGCCTGGATTTGGGCTCAAAGGCTTCTTTGATGACTCCCTCCGTCTTTTGTTTTTTTTTTTTTTTACGACTGCTTCTTGACTGTTTTTTTGTGTTGCTGTTGTTGCTTCTCGTGTGCAACCGCGAGGACAGTGTTGCGACATAACTCACGGCTTTTAAGCGGCCTCAGCAATTAAAATGAACAGCACCAGTCTGCGGGTGCAGTGACACTGGCCGCACGAGTCAACCAGGAGCAAAGGCAATTCAGTTGAATTCAATTCAATTCAATTTTATTGATCCCTCGGGAGAGTTGCCTCAGGGAAACTGGCTTTCCAGCCACAACACAACACCACAGAAAAGGTATGGAATATAAAGTGCTGAAAAGTAGAGAAAAAGTATAAAAACATAACAATTACAATGGGTAAAATACAAAAGAAGGTAGTATAGTCATACCTACAGCAGGCAGATAACTGTACATCTCATATCTGTCAAAGTGCCAGTCAAACAGTGCTAGCGTGCTGCTAATTCATTGCTGCAATTTTCCCCTCCCCTCTCCTCCAGATTAAAACATCGTGTAAACGCTCCTTTGTTCCGATGAAACTGGGTCAGATTTCCATCAAACTTTCATTCAGACGGCAGCTGGAACTTTTGTGTTTGGTCCAATCAGAGTCCACGAAAAAAAACAGTTTGTCAGCGCAGTTTGGAGCCAATCAGAAACAGCTCTCCGGCTGAAAGGATTCAAATCAGATCGACCGCGTCGATGCCCCTCGAATATGAAACCGCCCACCCACTTTGGAGGCGGCGCCGCCACCGTGCAGGTGCGTCAAAGCAAACCTGGCACAGAGAGAGAGAGAAAAGAAGACTGCGAGGAGCCGACGACCTCTGGCAGCAATATCCTCCTTCATGACGTGTCAGTGAAGGTGAGAGAAGAGAGAGAGAGGGGACAGAGAGGACGAGCAAGAGGGAGTGACAGAGAGAGAGAGAGAGAGAGAGAGAGAGAGAGAGAGAGAGAGAGAGAGAGAGAGAGAGAGAGAGAGAGAGAGAGAGAGAGAGAGAGAGAGAGAGAGAGAGAGAGAGAGAGAGAGAGAGAGAGAGAGAGAGAGAGAGAGAGAGAGAGAAGCTGCTGGGGCCAGAAACTATAAAATGAAAGCCACCGATCAACCAAACTGTAAATTTTAGCCATTTACTACAAACCACCGTTGGCTTTCTGTACTCTGGACATCGCCCTGAAGAAGCCTAATTACCCCTATGTTTACAGCCTCCAGCTAAATCCGCCTGCGCATAAATCCTCCCTGTTTGTTGCTCACTGCAGGATTTTTTTATTGTACTTTTTGTTTGTTACTTTACTTTTTCAGATTGCTGCTGCAGCAGCTGCTGCTGCTGCTGCTGCTGCTGTCGTTGTTGTTGTTGTTGTTGTCATCGTCGTTGCGACTTAATCTTCACACCATGTTCAACCCGACCGAGAAAAACACACACACACACACACACGGCCCAGTGTCGGAGGCGCGAGATGAATTCTGCTTTGCTGCATTCCGAGATTTGACCAGAGCCAAAATTTGTGGTTTGACAGTGGAATGAAATGTTTCTGCTCAGCTGCTCGAATCTTTTCAGGACAGCATTCACATTCAAATGATGGCAAAAAGCAGAATCTTCACAATTCCAAACAGCAGATATTAAAGCCGAGCCAAAACATGAAAACAAACATGACAACGGGAGGAGGCGGCGGCAGAAGAAGGAGAATCCTGACGGGCTCCTTCCTCTCTTGTTGATGTGCCGAGGTTGAAAAGCAGGTTGGAGCAGCGACAGAACGAATCAGGGCGCCGGCGACAGTTGCGGCGCTCGCATCACTGTCGTGGAACATCAAAAGAAATTCTCCACATTCCAGCAGTCAGAGGGTCGGAGGCAGGCGGCGAGCCACAGAGGAGGACCTGCAGCCCGGCAACAGGACCAGGCTGAAACCAGCAAGAGGGGTGTGTCGCCACCAGTGGGCGGGGCCAACTTGGGCTGGAGACCAGCCATCTTCACAGGCATATAAGCGGTCATTAAATGAAATTAAATTACTTTAAAAATAAATAAATAAATAAATAAATCAAAAATTAAATTTGTTCTCTTTGAAATCTCATATTATTTATCTCATTGTCTCAGGAAAATGGAGTAAAAAAAAAAAAGAAATTTACAGTTTCCATATAAAACACTCAGCAACAGCTCAACGCCTGAATTCAATTTGAATCAAAGTCACAGAAAGTTTTACTCGTATAGCAGAAATTACAATAAATAGGGTAAAAAAAAAAAGAGAGGAAGAACTTGACCCTCCTCCAGAGTAGCGCTACTGACCCAACCTGTCAGATGGGTCAATCATGTGGTCCAGTCTGAACAGAGCCAGATCCCATTTGGACACTTGCTAAAAACCAGTGTGGACAGTCAGCCCTAAAAATGGGATTTGAGAAGGAATCTGATTGGAATCAGATTCGCCTGCAGTCTGAACG
This sequence comes from Thamnaconus septentrionalis, assembly GCA_009823395.1. Lineage (NCBI taxonomy): Eukaryota > Metazoa > Chordata > Actinopteri > Tetraodontiformes > Monacanthidae > Thamnaconus > Thamnaconus septentrionalis. The sequence continues at coordinate 1,316,850 of CM020511.1, read as the reverse complement.
CAGCCAGTGCGTTCTGCAAAAATCGGATGTCATGTGATTTGGTACTGTTTAGACTACAAAAGAGCTACCCGGTTTCAATCTGGATGGGCTAAAAAAAATCAGATTTTGGCTGGCAGTCTGAACGTGGCTTTACATCGTCACATTGGGTAATTAGAAACATTGGGTAATTATCGGTTTTCTCTCAAAGGTCTGAATTGTCTTTTTTTATGATAAATAACAAACGTTCCAACAACACGTACAAGAAGGCTCGTAAAAAGGATCTGCAACACTCAGCTGCGGATCCCTCAAGATTGGAACTCAAAGCCCACCTGCCCGCTTGCTGCTGATTGATGGAACCAGCTGCCTCTTCAGTTCGCACCGTGGAGGATGCTTTCCCCTCCGCGTGCTCTCCTCTGCCTAATTGTCGGCAACGGAACTTACAAGATGTCGGATCAATCGCTTGACAATCACCAGGCAGGTGTTGCATGTTTACAAGGGATTCATGTGTGAACACTTGACCGTGCAAAAGAGGGATGAGCGGTATAAAGGTTTGGCAACAACATTCTCCTTCTTGCAGTCTGGCCCTCCGAGGCTCACACAAAAAACATCAGAGCAATCAATCAAACCTAAAGATGAAGAAATTTGACGAGTCCAACTTGAAGTGAGCTGAAGACAATTTCCCTAAAACTTCACCGATACAACAAACCACATCACGCAACTTTCCAGCTCCGACAGCTGCTGATGGATCTGCGGTCTGTCAGCAGAAACTCATTTTCCAGCGACTCCGACACTTTATTTTTTTTCTAGGCTGATGCTCTGGGATGTGATAACGGCAACAGTTTCTCTTTGCCTGTCTGACGCTTCACAGACCAAATCAATTAATTGGGAAGATTATCTGCAGTTTAATTGATGAGGAAAGTAATAATTACAGGCAGTTTTATCAGCGTAATTCATTATTTGGACCGGAGGATTTCAAAATCAATTTACAGCAGCAGAACAAATCAGCAGGACGTTGGAAAAAACTGTCATGTAAATGTGTCGTTTTACCGCAGATCAAAAGAAGGGGGAGCGATTGTGGACGATCGAGATGTTTTAAACTACCTGGCATTACCACAATAAACCTCCTCCTGCCATTGGTGCATAATGTTGCCAGTAAGTTGACAGAATCTGCTGCATTCTGCCGGTTCAGACAAATGGAGCAGTTGGTTGGTCATTTACATTTGAAACCATATCATTATTTTGTTTAATGAGCAGAGGGTGAAAACAGTGCCATTTCTTTTCCAAAGCGGATTATTAGTCGAGTGGCCCAGATGAGTTAATGACCGACGTTCAGCAGGTACAACACAAAGGTTGTCCCGCTGTGCACAACATGCCCCATTTGTTTAAAGAAAATTTTATCCGTCACTTTGAACAGCTGCGCCTCTGCCGCCACCAGCTGAAAGAACCCAGCATCGCTAATGAGGCGCTATGCTGTTTGTTTTCTTAAAGACATAAAGTAAAAATAACAACCCAACGCTCAAATTGTTGTGTTAGGACAACCTTCTGGCCAGACGTGACCGCGTTCCCCCCCGGAGGACGACAAACAGATTAATCCCTCATTTTATTTTGCTATGTATATATATATAAAAACCCAACAGAATAAAACAAATTTCATATGTCACGAGTAAAAATTGAAACGACAACACAAAATTGCAAACGACAACAACGTCTCCAGATGAACTGCAGCAAGCTGAGAAAAAACAATGGCTACATTTTAATCACTGAGTGACCGAGGAGGAAGTGCAGGAAGCTACTGCGGAGTGCAGAGGTCGCTGACCTGCATAAGAGCTGACAGGGTCGGAGACCTTCCCGGGTGATCTGCGACGGTTCAGCTGCAGATGTCAGTCAGTAATCGGAGCTTCGGTTTTCTCGTCTAATCGGACTTCTCTCCTCGTCCCGGTTTGCATGGTGAGAAGCACTTTTGTTCAGAAACGTAGTGACTGTCACACAGGAACTACGGCATCCCTGAGACAACAGTTTAGCTTTGTGATGCATTTTTTGCTCTCTTCCTCCAGACAAACACGTACTTGAATCTGTTGACCTCTTTTCACGCATCCGTCTTATGAATAACATGTTGGAAGCACTCAGCAACTGAGAGACCTTTACAAGACGGATGATGGTTGAAATCTCACACATCCAGCTGTGCAAAGTTTTCACAATATTTTAAGAAAAAATGCACAAATTTTCAGTATTATTATTATTTCTTTTTTTATTATTATTTGTTCTGACAAACGCTTTTACGACAGTCATGACACGCAACCGGCGACTGGTTTACCCAGCATACACCCTGGGACCCTCTGCAACTGACGGGAGGCTGAACCCGATTCTGGTTGGATGGTTCCGGGATTCAGCCAATCAGAGCTTAAGAGGTTTTGACTTTTGTCAATTCCATCTCTTATTATTGATGTCAAAGAAAGCTACATCTTGCTGATGTTGTACTCGTGTATCTGAAAGTGGTTTTTTTTTCTTTTTTTCTTGAGGAATCAAATCATCTCCGACCATCAAGCTGCCCTCAATCTTCAGCAGGACTTCCTTCATGTGCGGCACCACCTGTGGTAAGCACTCCACCAGGGAGCTGAACTTAATATTCCCTCTTATTAAGAATATAAAGTCTCCATATATTTTCCCTTTCGGGCACTTTTGCCTCCTTTTTTTTTTTTTTTTGCCACTGCGAGTTGCCCAAGGATTCCAAGGAAGAAATATTTTTCCAGGCCATGGAAAAGTCTGCGTTTAAAAAATTCAACAGAATGGCGTCTTTGCCAACGTAGCGCTGCTGCTCCCGCGGATAACGCTGGGACCTCGCTGGCGGCGGAGCAGCTACTTTGCGAGTCCGTGTGAAAAGCGCTGACGGAGACGCTTCCTGGAGAGAGGAGCACTGTCACTTCACTCGGAGGGTTTTTTTTTTCCTTTTATTTTTTTTTTGTTCAATAAAAACTGCCCCAAACTGGGCCAAAGAAGTTGGAGAATCAGTCTGACAGCAGCGGGAGCCTCGGCTCCAACGTACCCCAGTGGATCGGATCACATTAGTCATTAACTGACCCGCTGATATGTCATTCAGCAGACGCTCTGTCGGGGGGGAAAAAGGAACGGATGAATCGGTATTCGCAGGTCTTTATTTCCCCCCTCCTCCTCCGACCTCCACAGCCAGAATCTACATTCACTCGTCTGCCGTTCGGAAATCCTCCCCGGTTTGACAGCAACATCCAGACGTGCACACGCACTAGTTGGATAATCTTTTGTGTTTTGGCGCGGATTAAACTCTATGCTGCGTGGATTTCCTTGTGTGTGTGTGTGTGTGTGTGTGTGTGTGTGTGTGTGGGGAGGAGGGACAACCTGTGAATGAAGGCAGGGGGGCTGCAGGGCGGCGTGTGCACCGTGCACTCGGTGTGTGTCACAGGTGTGTGTTTTGCAGCCGACGCGGAACATCTGCATGTGCTGCCCCCGCAGGCTGAAGGAGGGGCTGCGGCGGCGCGCGGCATGATGATGTGGCTGTCACTTTATTAAGATAAATTTTGCCAATCACGCCACTGGATCTGCCGCCCGCCTGCAGGAAGCAGCGCCAACGCCGGGGATTAGATTACCGCATCCCACAATGCATCAGGCTTTAGCATTATCCAATGGGAGCGACGGGGCTGCGATGGGGAGCGGCTGCTAAAAACGGGGCGGTTTAAAATTAGCTCTGTGCGAAATGGCAGTAAATCAGCGGCGCCACGGCAGCGGCTCTTCAGGATTGGCTGATTTACAGAACGTAGACGGGAAAAGACAAATAAATAAATCAAACGAACAAATATAAGCGCCATCCGCGAAGGTTGGGGATGAGAAAACAAACACACGTGAAATAAAGGCAGAGCGGATGACTGTGATTGGCGTCACGGTCTGATTTGAGAGCTGTCGCGACGCATCTCTCATCTCTGCATTAGTAATAGGTTAAAAAGAAAATGAAGCGACAAGATGAGAAAATAATGAGACTTGATCATAAAAAGGAGCCGACGTGAGGTTCGAAGCGGAGCTGGACACCGGCGGTGATTATAGCCGCACGCTCACGGCGGCTGTGGTGAGAAAAAAAGAAGGGAAAAAAAAAAAAAGGTTTCCATCAGGCAGCTCTAAAAGAAAATCTGCTCTCAGTTTCATTATTTCTGTGTTACGCTCAGCTACTATGGGACTCAAGAATTCCCCGACAGGCACCTCATATCAGGCGCTGTGTTAGGGACTGAGACCATTTCATTTTTCTGCTCCAACAAAGCTCGGAATTAAGGAGAAAAACAATAAATCTCATCTCATAATCCTGCCCCCCCAAAAAAAACATCACCTTTGCTGCCACAGTGAACAGTTTAGGTAAATAGGCCAGCAGGTAAACACGTTAAGGATGCAGCACAATTTGAAACCTGGCCATAAAAAAAATATAGATTTATGTGTGCAAAATAAATAGGAATCCTTAAATAGGATCAAATATTTCTGGCCAGGATTTATAGCTCACTTAGCTGCAAAAGATGGAGAAGATAAAAAGATCCGCTAGCAATAAACCGAAATCTAAGAGAAATATTTGAATAATTCACACACAATCAGCAGCTCAGAATAAACAGCTCTTACAACAAGTCAAAGACAAGAACAAACTCCAGCCTAACTAGCAACTGCAAAAGTTTCAGTACCACATTTCACCACCAGTGGGGGTTTCGTGTAAACCAGAACAAACTGCCCACCTGCAGGGAATTCACAGCTATTCCTTCTTAAGCTGCCCGATAAACTGAACAATACGACAAAGGAGGATTTTTAATTAATCATACTTGGGAGTGGCCACGTGGGAGGAGTCTGACAGAATGAACTCAAGGTCGTCATAATAAATGTCTTTTCATAGTAAACACCAGGAAGGTTTGTATTGCGTGTGTATGTATTTTTTGAATAGTGCACTCTGTTACTCCCGCACATTAATTTGCAACCTATTGTTTTTGACAGCCACAGAGGTGTTTGAGAATTATTTTTCCTTTTCTTATTATTTCTTTATTTAACGTTTTGTGTGTGGGAAATTAACCGAAGACGGCTCGTCTGCTGTGGGAGGTTTTAATTATTCAAGTGCATGAAATGAAGCCGGCTACATTCCTTTGTCTCAGCTAATTAAGGCCAGGGTGACGTAAGATTGATGGAAAAATTACCACCTGTCGGTGCTGCAGATCTGCAGGACGGAACGGCGGGGATTGTGTGATTTTTTTTTTTTTTTTTTTTATAGCCGAGCTGCCGGTCAGACCAGTTTCCAGGGAGCAGGAGGAGCAGGAGGACCAGGTAGATGGTGGTGAACCTTGTGGGGCTGCAGTCCTATTTTTTTCGGGGTTATCCTTTTTGGACAGATTACTGAGCAGCAGTGTGGAGGTGGGAGGTGTTGGACCGGGACGACGGTTCCAGGAGCCAAGTAGGCCTGTGTGCAGGCAGGCGGGCCAAAGAGGACAGACTGCGAGGGGACGACCTGCCGCCTTCTGCCGGCTCTGCTCACGCTGCCGTTGGCTTCAACTGCACGGCCAAGACGATCCGGTAGCTCAAATTTTACCCAGTGAAATTTCGCCAGTGCTTTAGACTGTGGATCGGACAATTTTAAGGACTGCTCAGTCAACTGGCTCCACGTTTGCAGAGGGAGAGAACAAATTACCGCAGTTTTGATGCGATGACATCGACATACCAACATCATTTTGATGGGTCAGAGGTCGAGCTGTTCGCCTTCTGGCCTCCGCAAAATTCAACACCAGCGAAAAAATAGCATCCGCTTTTTCACTTTCTGGAAATTCTCTGCAGGTGTGGAAGGTTGCATTGACTTCAAGAGGTTTTCTGTTTTTTTTGTTTTTTTAAAAAGCTAATTATTCGCCTCGCACATTCACTCCCGGTGTGTAAGGACCTTCAGGGTGTTTTCACGAGTAGTCCTCTTAAAAAGAAACCAGACTCGGTCCACATAAAGTGGACCAAGACAAAAGGGACTCAGTTCTCGGTGAACTCAATTCTCTTTCTGGTCCACTTCAGCTCCAGTGGAGTCTCAGTTCTAATGTAACGGAGCACGTCACCTGCCTACGGCAAGCCAAAACAGCCAAAACATAGTCACAAAAAAGGTGAAGCGAAACATACCTGGAGCTCACACAAAACCTCTGCACAGATGGGCTGTGTCTCAATTCAGGGTCTGCATCCTTGGAAGGAAGCGTCCTCCGTCTGAAGGAAGCGTCCTCCCAAGGACCCGGCCTAGAAGGACCAACCCAAACCCGCCTCCCCAGTAACCACCTGGGACGGTCTAGCCTTCGGCGTATTTCCTGGTTGCGTCACCGCCGTTCCCTCCTGCTGGCCAACCCCGGAAGTGACGTTTTCATAGCATCAAGCTAACCATTGGTTCGCCATCTAACGATAGCGTTGGATGTTCAAATCAGTAAAAATCCTACGTTAAAAACTGAATATTTTATGTAACATTTAATACTTAAATTTATACAAAGTGTCTTTGCCAGTAGATGGCGCTAATTTCAGCTGAAATCGCAGGATCCCAGGATGCTTTGCAGCAGCACGCAAAGCATCATGGGATACATAAGTACGCAAAGGATAGTAGCGGTGTAGCCTTGGAAATTGGCTAAAACGAGGGAGCATTCCCAGTACGCACTTGGAGCGTCCTCAGGACTTCTGGGAATTGGGAGGAGCCTTCACGCAGTGCAATGACGCAACTTCATTTCAAAATGCGTCCTTCAAGGATGCAGACCCTGAATTGAGACACAGCAATGTTCTCTTTTCTTCCATGCTTGCAATTCAAAATCGGGTGGCGGACTCTTTTTCTGCCTCCTCAGCTGGAAAAAAAAAAAAATGTAAAGGTTGTAAATGAATGATGCCAAAGGGCAGGCAGGCGGACGGGTGTAGGAGGCTGCTGAGCCCTCAGGTGATTCTTTTTTTTAATGACTTTTCGGGGGGGGAGCTGGACGGTTCACCAGTGAGTCAATGGCGGCGGCGACGATGGCGCTGGCGGGGCGGATCCCGCCCGCCCGCCCGCCCGCCCGCCTGCGCCTGCCGTAATGAGACGTTTCCTGCCATCTCAGCGAGCAATAGTGACAGCGGCGCAGGCCGACGGTCCGTCGGGAGGCCTTGTTAAAATGTCGGGCAATAATTGCACAACATGCCGAGGGGGGTGGAGGGAGGGGTGCAAGGAAGAAGAAGAAGAAGGGTGAGAGAAGGAGGGAGGGAGGGAGGGAGGGGCTTCCGCCTCTTGTGGCTGAGTCGCCAGTTTCTTCAGGGTCTCATTTCAATAACAACCTGTGTGAGTCGATCCCGTCTCGTCGCTGGGAGCTTCCCTTTGAAACACTGGCAAAAAAAATTCCATGTCTTTCATCTCCCCGTATAACAGGTTGCGTATTTCCTTTTCTTTTTTGTAATTGTCAGCACTCGCGATGGCATTGTGAGTCCACCTTGCGTGCGCGCCAGGCGAGTGGGGACGATGATTGATTAGGATGAAACCTGTCAGGCTCCTCCCCCTCCTCCTGCGCTACCACCCTGCACATAGCGTGACAACGTCCCAGAGCTTAAAATAGACGTGAAGACTGACAGCCGCCGCTCCCGCAGGACCGCCGCCGCTCGCTCCCTGCTAATTTGTGCCGATGCCTACGCAGGCGGAGGTGTGAGCATATTATACCACAGAGAGTCCGGGCACACTTGTCAGAATCAATCAGCTCTCCTCTGACAGAGGGGAGGGGGCGGGGCCGGGGGCGGGGGAGGGAAGGGTGATGGCTCAGGTACGACTTGGCCATGCGGCGCGTGCAGCCTCGCCTTCACGTCCAGCAGGTCGGAGCCGCTGCACGGTCGTGTTTTGATGCCTGGTTTGGAATGCAGGAGTTCCCTCATAAGTCACCCCTCCACCCCCCACCCCCCCTCCAGGGAATACAGTGGTGGATCCACACTTCGGGATCCCAGAGATAAAGAAAATGACACACCAGCAAGCTTCAATGTCAAGAAGGAAAAACCTTTGAATAATTCATGGCAGCTTTCCACTATGCTACGCATCCTCGTAGCGCCCGCCGCCACCGCCGAGGAGGGATCGGCGAGATGCTGCTCCCCACCATGAAAGGAGCGGCGGGTATAGAGCGCCGACGTTATTGTTCTGCCTCTCACACAGAGGTGGCGAGCGGCTGTCAAATTGCAGAGGCAGACGAAGGCCCTGGATCGGAGGGCGGAGAGGGGTGAAGCGGACCCACGACAATCGCGCTGGGCGCATTAGCAGTCGGCAGGAAGCTCTACCGGCTCAATTTAGGCTCTTTGATGGAGGCGGCGCCTTGTCCTCTCCTCTTGGCCCTAACCCCCCCACCTACCCTGACTCTGTTTGTGCAGCAGCCGAGGCAGAAACACCTTGACGTGCGAGCCAGTGGCCACAGCTCATCCTCTTCCAGAGACAGCAGGCCCAACTGACGGCCGGAGTCACGGCTAATCAAATCCACCAGCGTGTTGAAGGCGCCACCTGGGCATTTCACTGGGGGTGTGGCGGGGGGAAAGTGGCCTTGGTGTGACTGCGAGTCTTAAGCCTTTCACGCAATCACACATCTTAAAGCTAGACCTGCTTGGCATAGAGCCCCCTCCCTCCTCCCTCCCTCCTCCCTCACATTCAGCTGTTAATTCAATTGACTAAATGGGGCAGGGGCAGGGTTGGGGTGGGGGGGGGGGGGTGGCTGGTCTTGGTGTCAAAGTTCAGTAGTGGTGTGTGGTATTTACCGATACGAAATGAACACAGGGAAATATCTTTCGAATACAAATGTTTCATTAGAAAAAACAACGTAACTTAACTAAAGTTAACAAAGCCGAACTTAACATAGCCTAACGTAACTTAATGGAATATGACAGAACACATCACAAATTAACATATTCTTACTTAACTTGCCTTAATTTAACCTAAGCTAACGTGACTTGACCAAACATAACTTAACTTGCAATAACATGACAGACTCTTCAGAATGTTATGAAACCTAACGTAGCTTTGTGTACTTTTAGGTTGTGTTACTTATCATAACTTTACTTACACTAATTTAACCAAATTAACATGATCTCACTTAACTAAGTTTAACTTGGCTTAGCTTAGCCTGACTTTCCTTTCCTTCACTTAACTTGACTTGCCTTGCCTTGACTTGACTCTCTCTCACTACGCTAATATCAAATAATAATGATACCAACATTGATATTTGGATGGATACGGCCACCCCTACCGCTCAGTGTTTCCACTCATGTTGTCGATGCAACACGGGACGTTGTGCGACTGCGAAAGTCTGCACTCACTGGTATTAAACGCAGCACAATGTCGGCATTAAACATCAGTTCTTAACCAATCTACCACAATTAACAGCACTCAGCAATCTTCACACTTTGCAAAAAGCTAAAAACTGCTGACACATCAATCCTGAGGGCTTCTTGAAAGCTCCCAACGCCATCGCTATAGGTTGCACAGCGACGCTTCCATCGAGACCCCAGTGCCAGTAGCACTGAGGCCCCGCAGCCACTCAGCTGTTTGCGGGAGCGTTTTGGCTGCCGCTGTCGTCCATATGGCGACGACAGCGTCTGTGTGTTCACAGACGTATGTCTGCAGCGGAGCTGAGGCTGAATGGAGCGAGTGTGAGCGTGTGAGTCTGTCAGTGTTTACCACGACGGCAGCGGGGGAAACGCAGATCAAGTACAAAATGTCAAGAGAGTAATTATGAAACAGAGGAACTCTTGAGAAAACAAGCAGCGGCAGAAAGGGTTGAGGGGGTGAAATAGGCTGTTATTGTATTGAAGCAGCTCCAAATACCTCATGTATATGCTACTTTTATATTCTTGACTTAATTAAAAGAGAAATGCATCATTGTTGGCATTAAACGTTTTTTTTTTCTAATTACTTGTACATACCTATGGAGGGGAAACTGATTTTCATGAACACAAATAGCTTTATACAGAGTTGACTTCAGCTTCATTGGGCTGAGATTCCAAGTGTCTAAAGGTCTCACGATGCGTTTAAATCTGCTGTTTCCAGACCCGGTCGAGGGTCGAGTGCAATGTTTGCAGCCTATTGAAGAGGTTTCACCCTGCAGCGTGCAGAACAACAGAGGAAAGGCTGCATTATTTTTACAACTGTTTGTTTGGGGATATTTTGAGGGGCTGTGTTTCACCTCACTGCTGCACACTGCAAACGTACAAGCACACCGCTTCTGTCGACTACGACCTCAGATCGAAACACTGCCTATGAAGGAGCCTTGAGTTCACAGATTGTGTTTAAAAAAAAAAAATCCTGCCTTCTGTATAAAAGAAAAAGTCAGCTCCGCTTCTTGGTTTATCAATCATTCATTGGTGGCAAAATACCTTTGAACGAAGGGTCTTCGAGGCAAAAAGTGGAGTTTTGGATTTTTTTCTGCCTTATTTCTTGGTGGAAACAGAGCGGGAGATTGTGTGAAGTATAGTTATCACAAGCAGGGGCCTTCCCGACATCCTTTGGGCTTTGACCAGGCAGCGAAGCTAAAACCGGCCCAGATGTTTAAAACAGAAAATATGTCAAGATGACAAGGTTTAAAAAAAAAATGTAAAAAAAATGGGTGTCAATCCTCTCATGCGTTCGTAGTTTCCACTGGGTTGTTTAACGACTGGAAAATGTTAGTTTCAAAACTATTTATCCAATTTCCAATTTCAGATGATCTGGTCCTGACACAGAGCCGGAAGAAGCTAGCAAACTGGATAAACGGATGGCATTTGGAGAGAGACTGATTAAACCAGAGCAGTTGATTATAGCGGGTTGTCTTCTAGGCCAGGTGAGGGCGCTGTGTCAGTCACAGAGGTGGCGTTTATCCACTTCCAGTTACAATCCAGTGATCCACGAAAATAAACAAACAAACAAAAAAAAAGATTCAGGTAGATACCACTGAAAATAAAACAAGATGGCGCTGTTTGACCAAACTCAACAGAGTTACACAAGGTCACATGACTCCAAGCTGAAAATCACAGCGACGAGTCTCGCAGGTCGCAGGTGTGCGGCGACACCTGAACGTCTCATGACACTCCATCGTCACGCGGCTCCGCGTCAGATCTCACCTCCCCGCATCCTCTCAGCCGGGGAGTGGAGATAACAAGAAGTGACATCACACGGAATATCACAGTGTATAAATGAGCCGCCGACAGACTCGCTTTCCTCCATAAATTAGCGGGAGAGAGAAAGAGAGAGAGAGAGAGAGAGAGAGAGAAAGAAGAAGAAAAACAGAAAGAGGAACAAAGCTTTGAAAGAACGGCAACGGCGCATTAAAATCCTGCCTGCTGCAACGTGAGAGGAACTAATGGACTGTTCACAGGAAGGTGGAGGATGGGTATCAGCGCGGGATGAATCGGGGGTGTGAGGAAAACGGAAACACCCACTCGGTGGGTGAAAAACGTGCACGGGCGAGCGAGCGAGCGAGCGGTGCTGCGATCGCAGCGGGAGGCGAGAAGCGCTGGAGATAAACGAGCACGAGACTCCAGAGTTCCCGCCCTTTGATTTCTGCTGCTGCTCCAGGTACACACACACACACACACACACACACACACACACACACATGGATCCAACACAGTTGGAATTAAACATAATAGCTTCTCTGTAAGTGCAATTTGAAAGAAGGTGCCCGGAGGAGTCGATCGATTCTCCCGACTCCAACCCGGAGAATCTGAGCCACCTCTCCTCCAACCAGCCGCCACCTGTGGGTGGGGTGGTGGTGGTGGTGGGGGGGAGGGGGGGTCAGCAGGACGGTGGGATGAATCCACTGAAGGTGGATTAGGGAGGTAATCAGTGCAGAGCAGGACACCGGGACAGGTGGTCGTGTTATCGCGGCGGGTCTTGGCGGGTCAGAGGAGGCGGAGTCGTTTAGCACCAAGACTTAGCGCTAACACTGCAGTCACACTATTGGTACAACTACGCTTTATTTACAAGGGCAAACTGGGAATATTTCCCATTTTTCACGCAGACATACATTTATGGAAAATAAATAAGTAGCTAAACAATAAACAAAAACAATGAAACAAAAGTCCAAAATAAACATTTAATCTTTCAATGTTTCAGAAAAAGATTCATTGTTTAAAACGGCAGCCAAAGGGCCAGATCCACAAAGCCATGGCCCGGCTTTGGTGCCAGAAAATCCGTGCAAATAGCACCAAAAACAGTGCCTTCCATCCGCAAAGGTGAAAAGCGGCAGAAAATGCACTCATCTCAATATACACACAAAGACTTTGCGTCACGTCCACACCCACGTAGACAGCGGCAGCCAAAGCCAGTCGCAGTTTCCGTCCGCCAAAGTGTTTCTGGCGTCAGAACCACTCTCCTGTCTGAAGAGCTGATAATGGCTTGTGGTTGAGGTGTGTACGTTATAATATCTGACCATCTATCGCGCAATTGCAGCCAGGTAACCAGAATCCAATTTGTGCTTCGAACTCCTCAGGTGCCACATTTCTGGGCGTTTTTACGCCTGCATATCATTAGAGGAAAAACCTCTGTGGATACGACGCAAAGGTGGCAGAGATTACAGCCAGAAAGTCGCCACCAAAAGCGCCACAAAATGTATTCCTGCGCTCGATTCTTAGTGGATCTGGCCCAAAATGTTTTTGTGCCACACAAGAAGAAGAAGAAGAAGAAGAAGAAGAAGAAGAAGAAGAAGAAGCCGTTTGTGAGAGACTGATCATGTGACCCTCTGTCTGGCAATAACGCTTCACACCAGATGCGTCTCACTCACGTCGGACCGTCTGCAGATGCTTCGGCCCGTCATGCCGTCTGCACGGAATACATTTTTAGCCGGAGGTGTTGAGTGAAAACACACAACAACAAACAACCTCCAAAAAAAAGAACAACGCAATATCACCTTGACCGTATTCCGCACGCTGTGTGAAAAATGCATCTAATGGGGCTTTAATAAACGCCCCATCAGCGGCAGCGTTGACATGGGATTCTCACTCCCGTCTGCAGAGGTTGTTAATGAAGTCGTAGAAGACGGGCGGAGCGGAAAACAGCAAGTCAAGTTCGTGAACACCGGAGCAATACCAGTGTTCAGCAGTACCTGTTCAGACCATAATACCACAATAACTTCTTCTGGCTGGCGACTACGTTGTGTTGACATCAAACAAACCTCAAACCTTCAAAAGCTCCAGCTTTGGTCTTTGTTAGTTGCCCATCTTCAAATATCTTCAACTGTACCGAGCCAGAGAGGGAAAATCCTCCGGGTACTTCAGATAATCGTCTCCAACTGATCCAGGTTTGATTCTTAGCAAACTACGTGTTACGTACACTATATACGTTTCTTTCAGGATTTGCGGAGGTTCCACCCAGGGAGGCCGCTGACCCATGAGAGGGTTTTCTGAAAAGCAAATAATAAAACAAAACTCTCCTCCAGTTGCGGCCTGACATTTAGGAACCCCTGCAGTCGCTGGAGAGGAAAATCATAGGGAAGGTCGAGGCTGTTTGGCAGCAGAGCCGGCGTTTCAAACTCATGGCAGGGAAACTTTGGAAGTGAATCTCAACCTGGTCAAATGATGGAATGGTAACAACCTTATAGGTTACGCCTCTGGGGTTGAATCGAGAGAAATTAAGAAGCGATTCAGCTCTGGACTGACAAACTCAACGTCACGTCTGAATTTTCTCTGATTGTGATTGATTTTTTTTTACTGCTTCCTGTTGTGCCCTCAGTGGTGAGCTGTTTTTTTTTCATTTTTCCTCCCCGGAGACTCAGATGTGCGCGGCGATCCGACTGAACGGAGCTGAGCCGCCGAGATTGATTTGGGCTTCGTAGAAAAATGAAGGATGCTATTTTCTTGCAGTTAAGGCAGGAAAATGGCAGTTTGTTTGGCTTTGAACAATGTTTTGTTTTGTTTTTTTGTTCCCTGTTGGGAAAAACGAATCCCCAGGTCCGAGTCAGCTGATCAAAGCCAAACTGGCTCAAAGGGCCGACGTGGCGACTTTGAAGGCGGTGCTTTTCTAAACTCAGACGGCCTTCTTTTTTATTCCAGCGCGCACGCCCCCGATCCGCCCGGCGACCGACCGATCGGTGAGGTACGAGCAATATAGCGGGAAAGATTGAAGCTGACATATGGAAATAAATTCCCAATCAAATTGAAGCGCGCTTTTCCCGCTCCTTCTTCCCGAGAGGAGAGTCACGCTGCGGAGAAAAAAACCCTCGGCTGCCGGCAATATATGATCCACCTTAATAAAGAGCACCGCGGCCGACTTGATCAATCATCGCTGCGGCGGCGGCAGCAGCGTGCACCCTGGGAAGTCTTATTATTTCTGCCCCTCTAGCGCCGTTCATTTCTGCAGCCTCCCTCTTCCCTTCCCCTCCCTCACCCCACCGCCGCTCAATCACGTCCCGCTCTCCAAGGATTCCCGTCCTCCTCTTCTAATATTCCCACCACTTCCCGGCTTTATAAATAACGGCGTTGGGGGCGGCGAGGGTCAAGCAGGCACGTGAGCGGCATTGGGAATCTCTCCCAGCGTTTGGCTTAAAGGTTAACGCCGTCAATTTGGGATGCGTTCCTCAGGACGGACTGCGGCTCCTCCACTTTGGAAGGAGTCCTGCATGGCTCACCCCTGCAAACTGGCTCCCTCCTCCTCCCCGTGTCCTTGCGGAGACGTTATTTTCAGCCTCTCCCTCTTGGCGGACTCTTTCGCCTCCGTTCAGGTGGCCGTGTTTGGAGATGAGGTCATTTGACTCCCGGAGGAGGCTTTATCTACTGCACCCCGCCTCCTCCGCCCTCTCCGCAGTCGCAGTCACTTCCTGGCCTCTTTTGCTTTTTTCAAACAGAATCTGGGAGCTCGAGCCATCGAGACCGGAATCCCGGCAGACAGATTTTTTACTGAACAGCAGCGACGCTCATTTCTCTTTGATGGTCAACTGATGTGAGTGAATGAAACCCGGCTGACCCTGAAGTCCGCCGGGCTGATTTTGAACTAAACGGTCTCTGCTGGCAGGATGCTGTGATTCATTTGCAAAAAAATACTCGCGCACCGCCGATCGTCTGTCCGGTGAAATTTATCAAGCTCGTTTGACAGTGAGCGCCGAGCGGCTGCCAAGTCTTTGCTCGTTTCTTTATCAGGACTTTGAAACGCAGCCATTGATCCCGACCCGGATGAGCTGCTCTGCCAACAAACTGCGTCTCATCAAGACGTCAAATTATGACGACAGAGGCAAAGCCAGGGGAAAAAAAAAAATTCAAATAAGGGAAATTACAAATAAAAAACCAGAAACATTGTGATGAATTGGTAAATGTCTGTTGATCATTTGGAAAATGATTGAAGTCACTGTGACACAGTGCAGCTGCCTCATTGTTTGCTAACATTAACAAATAAAAAATGGTCTGTTTGGATCGCTGTGCTCCCGGAATGTCGAGATGGGAAAAACAAACTGGTCGGCGTTGGTTTGAATCTCTGGGTTCCACTCCAGTAACGGCCAGACGAGGTGGACGCGATTGGAAATGTCGATGATGGAGCGGCGGCTGATCAAAATGGAACAGAGGAATCGCGGGAGCTCCGACCTCAGGTCGTGTGTTTTACAAAAGCATCAAATGAGCCGCTGATCAAACACGGCAGTTAAACTGAATTCCTGAATGTCTCCGCTATCGTGCAATAGCCACGTTGCAGAATGTCACACTGCGGACTGTCCAGGAGAACGATGAGCTCTGAGACGTCTGGCAGAAGTTCTCATGGAGGTCCAAGAGCTGCACAGGTTGACCCAGCCTGCAGCCACAGCTGCTTCTCTCTCTCTCTCTCTCTCTCTCTCTCTCTCTCTCTCTCTCTCTTTTCTCTCTCTCTCTCTTCTCTCTCTCTCTCTCTCTCTTACAATCACTTTGTTTTCACATTATTACAATCATTATTATTATTATTATTATTATTATTATTATTATTATTATAGACCTCCAGCGTGGACGAGCAGTTTTTAATGATTTCAATCTTCGGCCAAGTTAAGGTGCAAGGTGACCCTTCGCTGCCGGTCCTGCAGCTCCTCCGGGGGTCTCTGTGTCTTCAAGAGTTGGCTGGAGTTCAAGTTGAGATGCAAAATTTAAAAAAACTGAGTTAAAAATCAGATTGGTGGCAGGAGGCTGCGACCACGTGTCCACGTCTGAGTGCACACACATGCCACTTCAGATTGACCACAGTGTGACTGGGGATTCAGCAGGAGGCTGCCAGGGCTGGGCTGACCTATATTTCACACACTCTCTCTCTCTCTCTCTCACACACACACACACACACACACACACACACAAACCTCGGTCTTGTTCTTCACTGAGTAAAAGCCTCTAAAACCACATCTGGATCAACGCAGTTCCTCTTTAAGATCCCAAGTGAAGCCCACTGGGGGAAAAAGTGCTCAGGGACCAGAGTGTGCAACCTCACACACACACACACACACACACACATTCTGTCTCTGTCTCCTGAGAAAGCGCAGCACACAGACAACCGAGAGCTGTGATTGCTACACAATCTACCTGTGCCCACCAGTTAAATATTGGCATCAAACTCAAAGATTGTGAGTAGTTTTAGTCAGGATATGTCTGGGAGGCTTTTGATTCTTCTGACAGCAAGACAAAATGCTCATATCAACTGGTATAAATATTACTGGTACAAATCTGAGGGTTGGGAAATAAGACGAGACGTGAATAAAAACATTTGATCTCAGCTGATGAGTCGGAGCTGAAGCCAAACTCGCTCCGACTGACAGAAGGAGCCTGTAGCATCGGAGCAGAGCAGCATAATATTGTGCTTTTCAAAATGTATTTTTGAAAAAGTTGGAAGGGTAACGATGATCTTTGCCACTGTGGAACACAGATTTGTTCACAGCATTCTCACAGTTTACACCGACAGCACAGGCTGAACAGTTCGTTAAAGACACAAATATTTCCATTCGTTTTTACTAAAAGTGGAACATTTTTCACTTTTGTCTATTTTTGCACACCGTTCTTTGCCAGCTGAAAATTTATTTTTATATCAACTCTAAGAAATAACTGAGTCTGTGTCTCATTTGGTGTTTTTTTTTAAAACAAGGGCAAGAATCTACGCAAGAATCTGAGCTCCTGAGGAAAGACCCGGACCCCTGAGTCTCAGCAACAAAGATCCAATTAGCAGCTTCATCCAAACTCCTGGCTGTTCACGGAGCCCCGCGGTCGGGAATGAGCAGTTTAGCATCACACTGCGCAAAAACTATCATTGTTTAATGACAAAGTTGTTTGCCCACCCCAGGTGGTGGTGGTGGTGGTGGGGGAGGGGCAGCAGCAAACGCCAGTATGTCACATTTCACACAGCTTCCGGCCAATTTCAAAGGGAACCGCTGACACATATTGGACCGCGTGACAGTTTGTCATCGTCCCATTACACAGACGTCAAACTTGAGAGGCAGCCAGGGCGACCATGTGGCGGGGTGGGGGTGGGGGGGTGCTGGGGGAGGAGGGTGGGAGGAGCAGAGGGCCTGACATGTATGCTGTCATCATATTATCCCTGTTGCCATGGTTGCGGCTGCACGGCAGAAGCAGCAGCGGGAAACAGATGGGATGGATGGAGGAGGAGGAGAAAGTGAGGGAGGGAGAGGGTAGGAGGAGGGGAAGAGGGTGTGGGTGGGGAAAGAGGGGGGCGGGGCGAGGAGGAGGAGGAGGAGGGAGCAGCTCCGGTTCTGACTGACAGCGCTGACAGGTAAATAATCCTGCATGCTCCCAGGCACACACACACACGCACACGCACACACACATTCACACACACACACACACATCTACACACACACACACACACAAAACACACAAACTTTAAGTCCAGCTGTTTAGCTCTATCTAAGCCACGAAAGACAGAAAACTGATAAACTTCTGACATTAAGTCCAGCTGTAGCTCCGCCCCCAAGGCAACACTCCCCACCGGTTGGCCGACGGACAACGACAGCTGCTGCATGAGTGGACTGGGGGAAAAGAAGCCCCGCCTACCGAATCAGCAACAACTTTGTCTGACAGACCTCAGCCAACGGCGGCCGAGCAGAAGAAGGAGGAGGAGCAACTGAAGGAAACAACTCAAAGCATTTTGTCATCTGACTGAGATGATGAAGATATTTATTGTAGTTGCATGATGAATTCAAGTGGGGAAAAACCCAATACACACAAAACTTGATGTCAGATTTCAGACTTCCGCCTTGAAAAACTCCCAACCATCCGCCCAACACGCTCAGTTACAAGCAGAGCTTCTGCAAACTGGACTGCACTAAAGGCTTGGTGAAGCTCCGCCCACCTCTGCCGCCCGCCACCGATGTCCACTGGCAGCAACGGAGGATTTACGCTGTTGATGGGAGGAGACAGAAGGTTTATTACAACCCCTCTCCCCTCCACCTGCCCCCGATTCAAGTCTGGACACTGCTGCCGTGACAGACTGCCCTGCCTGCGGCCAGCAGAGGAGCAAGGCTCCGCAAGGCTCCGCAAGGCTCCGTCCAGTTACTTTCTACTACTTCATCCAGTCACATGCAGTGGTGGCAAAAATCAGCGTGGGATGAAAGAAAGAAAGAAAGAAAGAAAGAAGGAAAGAAAGAAGGAAAGACAGAAAGAAAGAAGGAAAGACAGAAAGAAGAAAGGGAAATCAATGCTGTAAGTGTGACAGAGGAGGCTGTCTGGGGGAAAGAAGGAAAACCCTTCCAAAAGCAAATTACAACTCTCAGTCACCAGAAAAAAAAAAAGCACCCTCTGCTGATTGGACTGAGGCTGAGGAAGAATTTGCTTTACCCCCCCGCCACCCCGAGACAAAATGCCAAACACTCCTGCAACTCTGCGGCTAAACAGGAGAACGATAAAAGAAAAAAGCTTTTTCTCCGTGCTTCCTGCAGGGGGCGACGCTGCTCCCTCACCTTCCTCCCAGTTCCCCAGCAGGGCCCTCTGGGGGTCGACGGGAGCGGAGGAACGTAAAAACACACGGCGGTGATGGATGACATTTCCACAGCGTCGCCTGGCAATTAGCCGTGGTTCAAGGACCTTCAAGAACTTCCCCGCCATTCTTCTCTCCTCCTTTTGATGGCGACGACCTCCTGCCGCGCGGCGCCCGATCAAAGGCACACGCACACAGAAATATTTCATCATGGTTCCCGCCGCCTGCGACCACTCTGACAATGCGGCGGCGGAGGGCGGCACCGGTTGACACATCTGGCCGCTACTTTTGTCCGAGCCGGACGGTAACGCTGGACAACAGCTGCTCGTCCCCGCCGCCGCCACCAGGTGCTGACGGAGAGGTGAAGACAGCGCCCCGAGGTTGACACCGGCGTCGACGTACGCGTGCCACGTTTGGTCGTACCAGGCGACAGTGACACGCAAGACGCAGCCACGCCACGCCACTGCAGCCCCCCCCCACCGCTGGCTGGAAGGAGCTTCAGCGCTAGTCGTCACCAGACAACAGCGCAGCTCGTGAAAAACATGGAAAACAAACAACAGGACAAGAGTGCAGCACGTGTCGTGAGTGTGTTTACACGTCGGCCTGCGTGCAGCAGCAGTGGAGGGTGAAGAAGAAGAAGAAGAGAAAGGACACAGGCAGAGAGAGAGAGAGAGAGAGAGAGAGAGAGAGAGAGAGGAGAGAGAGGTCACCCACACCATGATGAATGAGGGCGAGCGAGCTGCTTCTTCTCGGCCGCCGGCTCATTAACGAGTCACGCCAGCGCTGCCTTCCAGCACCGAGGCTTCTAATTGGCCGAGGCGGTCATTGACTACGGCTAATGCTAATCTGTCAGCCACAAAAGATCATTTGTATATTTCATGGTCGCGCTCCAAATGCTTGTTGTTGAAAAGGGGGCTGGCTTGGAAAACGAAACGACAACAAACAAAACCCCCAACAGAGACGCCGAACATCGTCATCACCGAGGCGACTCGTCTGGATCAACTATAATGAGAATAGTAATAATAATAATAACGATAATAATAAGACAGAACAGTGAAGTGACTCAGGAGAAGGACAAAACACACATTCATAGCAACAGTTGCTGTACAATACCTGCATTCTATCACTAGTTTGATTTTATTTTCCAATTATTTTTTTTTTATGGTCCATAAATGGCATCTAAAGATAATAATTTTTAATCTGCCTTCATTTATCTGGAATCATTTCTACATATCAGAATCAGATTTTTCTTCCCTTTTTTTTTTTTTTTTTTTGCTGAGTTAAAAGAAGAGGAACAGGAAAGACACGAAATCTGTTTGGACGACGACAACAAAAATTATCCAATACTGCCGCGAACACAGCCGCACAGCTAAACCGCCATATCATCGTTATTATAATTATCATCCAGACAAGACGTGTCAGAGCCAAACATCACAGTGTTAAGATGCAATTAGAACCACGTGTTGTTTGGAGTGACGGGACCGCTTTTTGTTTTTTTTGTTTTTGTTTTTTGCCGGTGATGAAACGTCTGAACCGGCTGAACTTGGCTGCAAATTTAAACACATGACCGCCCCATATTCACAGCAAGACAAGCTGCAACAATAATAATAATAAAAATAATGATAACAACAGCAACATTTCCACGATGAGTTGTGTGTTTTTCCTCCGTCTGACTCAGACAACCGCAGACAGAAATCGCAGAGAAACGGCCTCCTCGACAATCTGTCGTGCGCTGGTGCTGGTCTCCACATGACTGGAGGTGTGAGGAACGCTGGGTAAAAAATAATAAATAAAAATAGACAAATAAATAAATAAATATTCCCTCCTGACCGGAGCTGCAGAAGCTTGTGAAAAGCGCGATGCATAAATGGAAACGCCAACTTTCTCTCCATGGATTAGAAGCCTGGGAATTAGAGTGTGTGTGTGTGTGTGTGTGTGTGTGTGTGTGCAGGGTTGTGCACGCCTGAGCACTATTGTGTGAAGTGCGTGGGATGAGCAGACCCACGCTGCAGCAAAAAAACAGCTAATGGCTGAAGAGCCTTTTTTTCCTGATCAGCAGCCGGATGAGGAGTCGGACGAGGAGTCGGATGGGGAGTCGGATGAGGAGTCGGATGAGGAGTCGGATGGGGAGTCGGATGAGGAGTTGGATGAGGAGTTGGACGAGGAGTCGGACTGGGAGTCGGATGAGGAGTCGGATGAGGAGTCGGATGGGGAGTTGGACGGGGAGTCGGATGAGGAGTCGGATGGGGAGTCGGATGGGGAGTCGGATGAGGAGTCGGATGGGGAGTCGGATGAGGAGTTGGATGAGGAGTTGGACGAGGAGTCGGACTGGGAGTCGGATGAGGAGTCGGATGAGGAGTCGGATGGGGAGTTGGACGGGGAGTCAGATCAGCAGCCGGATGAGGAGTAGGATGGGGAGTCGGATGGGGAGTCGGACGAGGAGTCGGATGGGGAGTCGGATGGGGAGTCGGATGAGGAGTAGGATGAGGAGTCGGATGGAGAGTCGGATGAGGAGTCGGATGGGGAGTTGGATGAGGAGTCGGATGAGGAGTCGGATGAGGAGTCGGATGGGGAGTCGGATGAGGAGTCGGATGAGGAGTCGGATGGGAGTCGGATGAGGAGTCGGATGGGGAGTCGGATGAGGAGTCGGATGGGGAGTCGGATGAGGAGTCGGATGGGGAGTCGGATGAGGAGTCGGATGGGGAGTCGGATGAGGAGTCGGATGGGGAGTCGGATGAGGAGTCGGATGGGGAGTCGGATGAGGAGTCGGATGAGGAGTCGGATGGGGAGTCGGATGAGGAGTCGGATGAGGAGTCAGATGAGGAGTCGGATGAGGAGTCAGATGGGGAGCTGGATGAGGAGTCGGATGAGGAGTAGGATGAGGAGTAGGATGAGGAGTAGGATGAGGAGTCGGATGGGGAGTCAGATGAGGAGTCGGATGAGGAGTCGATGGGGAGCTGGATGAGGAGTCGGATGGTGTTCAGAGAGAAGGAAGAAAATCACACACCTGGCGGGGAACAACTGAACAACCGGAGCAAACAGGAGCTAATTCTCTTCATTGTTTTCATTTTTCTATTCTTTTTTTTCACCCCAAACGTTCACCGACGTTCGACACACAACATCTCCCGCTAAGTGACGACTCTGAGGAGTCATGTGATATTTCTGACCAATCAGTGACATCAGCACTAGTCATGCTGAGCCCAGGGAGGCGGTGGGAAAGGGACAGGCGACCTGTCTTGTGTCTTGTGTCTGTGTGCGTGCTGGAGTCATCAATGTGAAAACAATGCGATGGCGAATCGTCCCCTGCATCTGCGGCTTGTCTTGACGCCCTCCAACGAGTCGCCCGCAGAGCGAGAGCCTCAAACCTCAAACACATTCCGATGCCAAAAACTCAGCCCCTTTTTTTTTTTTTTGCGGACTGAATCGGCCGAAATAATGAAATGTTTTTTGGAGAGACGATTGAAAATTAATCCCCCGGGTAGCCGACAAACTTGGATTCCACAGAGTGAAATGAGAAGCCGGCAACTAAAAAATTGGCCTGTTCTCCTTCGTTTGACAATAAGTAAATTCAATTACAGTCGCAGGATGAAAGGAAAAACAAACAAATTAAAAGTGGATGAAAAAAATTTCAAGAAAAAAATAATGATAATAAAATCCCAAATTAGTCTGAGAAAAGCAAAATGAGAAGAATTAGTTTTAGACGTCTGAGTTTAGTTCCAACGCGCTCGTAAACTAAAGTCCTGCCAGCAGCTCCTGCTGTCTGGCTTGGCTGCAGACAGCCAGATGTCAATACAGATTTATTTGAAGTTCGGGGGCACCTGCATATTGTGACATTTTCTATTGTGGGTTTAGAAAATGGAGCCGGTCGGACTGAATGTAAGCTAGCCACTCTTGACGTTGTTAACTCGCCAGCTAACTCAGGCTAGCTCGCTAAAGTACCACTGACGTTCTGGAGTCTGCTAGCGGCGCTGCTTCAATTGTCCCAGAGTGGACCACGCTTCTTATTTGATGGCCCGGTTGGAGCAGATAATCAGGCCTCGCTCCTGATTGGATAATGAGGTCCAGTGAAACTGCAATTTGTCCCTAAAATGACTGCTGCAGCTCAAACATCTGGCCAAAAAACCGGCGCGGAGTCTCTAAGTAGAATATATCATAAATATATGAATCCAGACTGGTTAAAACTGATCAGTTTAACTCCTCCACATGGATGAGGTGGAGGGATTTTAGAGACGATGCTGCAGTCACAGGGCTGCGTGGGGCTAGCAGGAGCCAGTGGGCCTGGCAACGCCGGTCAGCGGTGGCCATCTGCTGCCCTGCCGCTAATCCAGGGGCCGCTCTGTCGCTGGTGATTAGCCAGCTACTCCGTCACCCTCTCCGCCTCTGCCCTTTACACGCTCCCACTTTACAGTGTAGACACTATAGTGCGCAGCTCGACTTGGCACACTCTCCCAGTTTAAAGCCTCTTAATTCATTTTTTTAAATAGCGAAAAATTCTCCTCACTTTTTGTCACAGGCTTGACGTCTCAGGCCTGTTATACTTAGCGTCGGGGCTTAAATCAAGAGTGCTCTCTCTCTTGCACACACACGCATATACACACACACACACACACACACACGTGCACACACACACACGCTTTCTCTTTTCTATGCATTAGCAGAAGCACAAATGAAGCGGCTTTTCCAATTTCCGCCGGCACAGGCACCATTAATATAGCTAAGTATGGCTTGGCACAGAATGAAAAAAAAAGAATGCATTGAAATCTTGGAAGTAGCCTTGAGGATAAAGTACTTTGTGTTTTAGCGCCCTGAATGCTAATAAGCTCGGTATTACGGCGAGGTGACAGATTTATGAACAACTTTACTGAGGAAACATATTGCAAGTCTCCAAGAGTCCTGACTGCTGGTTCGGACGTTAGTTAGTTTAGTGGAGAGACAAATGAATTCATTTTAAACAATAACTCAGACAATCATTCACATTCATTACATGGGCTGAAGGACAGTGGCGGGCAGTAGCGCACAACCAGTTGCGGCGCTACTAGCAGTAGCGTCACGGTAGCGCCGCTCCTTTTGAACTAAATAGCTTTTTCTGTAGCGTAGCTATTTTCAGACTCCAGTCATGACGTAGCGTCACTCAGACGCTACACATTACCGTACATGAGAAAACTGTATGCTGAATAAAGATATGTGCCATCAGGGTCCAACTCGTCCATCCAGTTTAAATAGTTGCTTGAAACCAGATACATTATACGATAGCTATACATTATAATTTCTCTTCAGCAATGGGATGTAATGCTAAAATGCTCGGCAGCGCCACTGGGCTGCGTCCTGATCCTGGATTAAGTCTTGTTGATTACTGCTGTCCTTTCACTCCTGCATTTGTTTAATGCAAAATCAGACAAAGCGCAAAAAGACACAGGGGTCAATAATACTGCACACTGCAGCAGCAGCAGCAGCAGCAGCAGCAGCAGCAGCATCAAATCAGGGACTAGCAAACACCGTCGCAGACAATCAGCAAGAGCCACCGACAGACCCTGAGGGACCACTGTCTCACTGTATTCTTGTTGTTGTTTGTTTGTTCAGATTCAATTTACGATCCAAAAACATGCGTGGACTCATTTTGAAAAGGGGGTCAAAAATGCACCGTGTCTTCAATATCAACAACGAGGGAGTTATGAGCAGCGGCGGCGGCAGCAGCAGCAGCAGCACCAACAACTCAATATTCTAATGCTTCCGCGGAATGGAACGAGATTGAAGGGCGCCGACTGCGAAGATTAGAAGAGTCTGTGTTTACAGTTCAGCGCGGATCAAATGATGAATTAATCTCTCCGTGAAATCCACTTCGACATCGGCCCACTCACTCAAATCTGCCACGAGAGGCCGGCAGCTTTCTCTGAGCTCAGCGATGACGGCGGGTGGAAGCAAATGCCACCGCCTTCATCGATGACGCGTCGCCGCTGCTCCTGGCTCCGCCCCCTCGGCTCTCAAGGAAGCAAAACAGCCTGTTTTGAACTCAGAAGGCCACACCCCCCCCACTCCTCCACCACCAGGGCTGCAGCGGCAGTGCAGTGTGAACTGACGCTCTTGTTTGTTAACCTGGTGTTCCTGGTGTTTTCAGAGTAGATCCTCACACAGTAGACGTCAGAACCCATTTTCAGATGTTTTGCTTACCGACTCAGACGTCAGTGCAGCCGCCTTGCACAATTAACTAGCTTAGAAATTACAGCAGACAAACAATTTAGCACATAATGGGTTGCAGAGACCACGAAGGACCAGAATCTGTGAGCTTCAGCAGGTCCATCAGACCAGGAGGAGACCTGACCAGGACCCAGCCAGTCCTAGTTGGTTGGTCACAAGTCAGGCATGGGGGCAAACTACGGCCTGGGGGCCACATGCAGCCCATTAAGCTTTTTAATCCGGCCCACCATACTTAAAGAAAAGATACTCATAGTAAGAAAGTCATGAAATAGCTGAATTTCATCCATTTTTCAGTGTTTTAAGAAGCATTTCAATAAAGAGCAGACTAATGTGGGGCTTCAAAGACACATATTTTGTGCTAACTTTGCTTTTCTTCATTTTCAGTTGACATGAAAGCACGTTTTCTACATATTCCATGATTTTTTTTTTCCTCCTGTGAGGTGGGTCACCAAAACACTCCATCCATCAGCTGCTGCTCCGCTACCCCACTCTGTCAAATTTTAGAACCCGTTGTGGCCCCACCAATACAAAAAGTTTACCAAGCCCTGTTTTAGATTGTGGGCCTGGCTGGAGGTTGAGGACAGGTCGCAGCTATAACTCTGAGTGCAATGAAGCTCACTGCTTCCTATAGACACCTTTTTTAATAGCTTTGTCAAAGCATCGCATCTTTGATGAAAAAGAAGATTTGAACTGGTTTGAACTTGTTTTTTTTTTTTTTTTTTTTTTTTTCCAGTTGAGGCTAAAAATAAGAAAACTCTAAATAGATCTGATTCAGGTCCCGGGCTGCTGTCTGAGAGCCTGGCTGGCAGAAGATGTACAATATAAATGTGAGCAGCCAGTGAAAACAGAGTTCAGCTTTGGATGATTTTCCATCATCATCGTCGCCGTCGGACGGAAACACACACACACACAAACACACACACGTACACGTACACAATCTGGGTCAAGCATCATATCCTAATCTTTTTAGAGCGGCACGTGTCTCAGATCAGATAATATCAGGTCCCGGCAGATAATCGGAGGGGAAACATCCCATAATTCTCCCTGGCTGATCTGCTGGCTGGAGGTGCGGTTGAGCTGGGTGGCGACGCTGACCCGTCCGAAATATGTTCTATGTTTGAATATGCCGGAGCGAAGCGGCGGGAATCCTCTTATGTCACTCCAACTAAAGTTTTTTGGACGGAGTTTAATCTCTAATCCCGCCGCCGCCGCCGCCGCCGCTGTATCGGTAATAGCCGAGGTTTTAGCATCGGTAATCTGCGCCATTTAGATTACACAAATTCTGGCTTCTCGTTCGCGATCTTTCTCTCTGCAGGATGAAATATCGTCTTTTTTTTTTTAACGTGCGCAGGAGTGGGATAAAAACCTGCGAAGCCCCCAAAAACTGCTGCAATCTGGGTCAAACGTGATGTCCGTCCATCCCTCTAACCGCACAATCGCTTTATAAAACCAACGTGTGCGACGTCACGGTGCTTGGCGGCCAAAACCGGAATAATTCCTATTTATCACGACCGAGAAAACAAACATGTTTGGCAAAGTGGAAAACGCGGCCGGGCAACTGGCGGGAACGAGCCGCCGAGCGGCAAAAGAAAAAACACACAAAACACAACGCAAACACACTTCGACCGCAGTGGAACGGCAGAAAGTGGTTCAAACAAAACAAAACACAGAATTGCACAGGGAAAGAAGCCCTTGGCAAAAGTAGGTAATGAAAAATGAAAATCCCGGGAAATGTTGTTCATTTATATGCGGCGACTTAACGCATTACCCAGCAGCACTCTGGTCCGGCCCGCGGTTCTATGCAAATCAGGGTGACACAGGGTGGCGTTGGAACACACTCGCTAAAAAAATGACACGAAACCTGGGAGTATGAAGAAGCCCCGCCCCTCCCCTAGTGACTAGAGTCAGTTGGCCAGGTGTTTGTTGGCCACTCGCTCCAGGACGCGGCGCTGCTACGCTGGCATTAGCATGAGGCTGTTTGAGGGCGGGGCTTCTTTAGCATGAGCTCAGTCTCATGCTTCTTCTTCTTCTTCTTCTTCTTCTTCTTCTTCTTCTTCTTCTTCTTCTTCTTCTTCTTCTTCTTCTTCTTCTTCTTCTTCGGATGCGGAAGGAGCGTGAGAGGGAGAGAGAGAAACTTGGAAGCGATTGTGCGACCTACAACTTTATTCTATTCTGTACACTTTGGTGGTTTGTTTGTTTTTTGTATTAGTGTAGTTTATTTCAGTGTGAGTTAGTTCTTTTTAGTGTTTTGTTTGTCGTGTTTTTGCGGCCAGACGCCGTCTGGTCGGGAGGAGGAGACCAGGTGCGCCGTCATGACGGCTGCAGGGTTCTCCTCCCTGTCGAGGAAGCACGGCATCAAGCTGGGTGCCGGCTCCTCATGCAACGTAGAAGACGTGGCTTTAGCCGTAGGAGAACGGATCGGACACAGCTCGGTCAAATCGGCAGCCCGGATGAACCGAGCTGTGGTCCTGTTTTTAGAGAAGGTGGAGCAAGTGAAGTTGCTGGTGGAGACCGGGGTGACGGTGAACGGGCTGTTCGAGGCGGTGCAGCCGCTGACACAGCCGGCAGCCCAGATCACCCTGTCCAACGTCCCCCTTCATCAGCGACGAGTTCCTGCTCCAGAAACCGTCCCGCCACGGTAAGGTGGTCTCCCCATACGCAAGCTTCTGTCAGGTTGTAAGTCGCCGCTGCTTCGCCATGTGGTGTCGCATCGGCGACAAGTATACATGATATTAAACAACAGGGCAGAGGAGTTCAACTATCGATTCATCGTACGAGTGGATGACTTCGATTATACTCTGTTTGCCACATCATCGGAGGTAAAATGCTTCGGCTGTGGGGCGGAGGGACACCTCGTCAGAGCCTGTCCGAACCGGGCGGGTTCTGACGCAACGGGTCCGGTCGGTGGTGCGGCAGTCGCGGCTGCGGCAGCTCCGAGCGGAAAGCCCGTCCCCGCTCCGCGGCGGAGAAACTCCGCAGATACGGGGGAGACCGCTGGCCTGAGCAGGGAAGAGGGAGCGAAGGAGCAGGAGGTGGGTGAGGAAAAGTTGGAGAGGTCGAGGAGATGGAAGAGGGTGAGTTGGGAGAGACAGGTGAGTCGGGGAGTCAGGGAGGGAGATGGGTGAGGTGAAGGGATCAGGTGGGGGTTAGAAGTAGGTGAGGTGGAGGAATCAGGGAAGGTAGCGGAGCTGGGTGTGTGTGAGGGAGACGGGTGAGGTGAATGAATCAGGTGGGGTGGTGGAAGCAGATGAGGTGGAGGAATCAGAGAAGGTAGCAGTGTTGGGTGCGGGTGTGGTGAGGGAGACAGGTGAGGTGAGGGAAACGGGTGAGGTAGAAGAATCAGGTGAGGGAAAAGAAAAGAAAACAATCATTCAGAGGACATGATAGTGGGTGGAGGTGTGTTTGAAGCACTGGGTGGTGTGGATGAGAAAAACTGGTGGTGGGTCTTCTTGTGTGGCTGAACAGATGGATGGTATGAGTGAAACACCAAAATGGAGAACTGCTGCGTCTCAGAGACGAAGCAAAAGGAAACAAACAGTGTCAAGTGAGGGCGGAGGGAAAACTGGCAGACTGGGGTTGGAGCTGCTGCAGAAGACAGCAGTGACAGTGAGGCCTCAATGTCGGACTGCAGCGAATTGTCGCTGTCACAAATAGGTTTAGCAACACCATTAGTGAACAAAGAGAAAAATTTTATTCAGAAAAATGATAAAAAGTTTTTGCAAAAACAAAGGGGTTAAAACCTTAACTTTGAAACGCACTTCCCAGACAAAGTCACCTTTTTTCTTGTCAGCAAAGCACATTGTAAAAACAAAGCTTCATCAGAACTTACAGAACAAGAAATTTTCCGGTTAAAGAAGCACCTTATAAGAGTTCGAAAAGAAATTAATTTTTAAAATGATGACAGGGATTTTATTTTTATCTTTGTTTTTATTTTTTAATTTTGTGCTTTTTCTTTCTTAATTCCAAACATGGATGTTTTAAAATTGGAACGCTGAATGTGAATGGAGCCAGAGAACCTAGAAAGAGGGCACTTGTGTTGGACACAGCAAGAAGAAAGCACTTGGACATTCTATTTCTTCAGGAGGTCCACAGTGACCAAAGTATTGAGGGGTTCTGGGAGAAAGAGTGGGAGGGCAGGGTGATTTTAAGTCACAACACCACAGCAAGTGGAGGAGTGGGCATCCTCCTCTCCAAGAGGTTCTCCCATCCTCTGTGGAGATTGAGCAGGTGGTGAAGGGGAGATGCCTGCTGGTCAAAACCAAACTCCACAGTTTTAATCTGGTTTTTATGAACATATATGCACCCAACAATGGAGCAGAGAGGAAGAGGTTTTAGAAATTGTTAATAATAAATTAAATAGCTGCGGCTCGGAGGATTATTTAATTCTGGGTGGGATTTTAATTGTACTGAAAAAGAGTTTTAGACCGCAACCACACAGAGCCACATCCAGCTTCCCAGCACACGCTGAAGCAGCTGGTCTACTCCCATGACCTGGTGGATGTGTGGAGGAGGATGCATGCAGACTGTCGTCAGTACACCTGGTCCCACCTCAGAGAGAACGGAGTCTCTCTAGCGAGGTTAGACAGGTTTTATTGTTTTAAGCATCATTTTAATGTTTTTAAAGACTGTAAAATTTTACCATCTGTTTTTTCTGATCACTCTCTGGTTTTATGCGATGTCATACTCAAGAATATTTTACCAAAGAGCGCATATTGGCATTTTAATTCTGCTTTGATTTTAGATAAAGGTTTTAAAGAAGTTTTAAAGTTTTTCTGGTGTCGTTTTAAAATCAAACAACAGATTTTAGTAGTCTTAGTCAGTGGTGGGACCATGGAAAAGTACAAATAAAACAACTGTGTCAGCAGTACACTCTCAATGTCACGCAGTATACATGTAGATCAATCAAAGACCTGAGAGTGAAATAGTGGAATTAGAAGCGCTTGGCTATTCCACAGGAAATCGAGGACACATTGAAGTCCTCAACTCTAAAAAAATGGCCTTAGCCAGCCTGCTGGACTCAAGGGTACAGGGGGCGCTGGTCCGTCCCGGATCCAGAACATCTCAGAGATGGATGCTCCCTCTGGCTACTTCTTCGCCTGGAGAAGAAAAAACGGACAACACAAGGCCATCCACTGCCTGCTGACGGACACCGGGCAGGAGCTGACCGAACCGCGAGAGATCAGGAACAGAGCGACAACCTTCTTCTCAGCCCTCTACACGTCCGAGTACAAAGAGGACATCGAGCTGGAGGAGGACTTTTAAAGACTCTGCCGCAAGTATCAGCTGATACTAATGCCCAGCTGGACCGCCCTCTCAGCTGGAGGAACTAGCAGCCGCCCTGCAGAGCATGCAGGGCCGAAGATCTCCAGGGATTGATGGACTAACTGCTGAGTTCTATAAGGAGTACTGGGACACTCTGGGACCTGACCTGCTCCTCGTTCTAAACGAGAGTATGGCCAGCGATACGCTGCCACACTCCTGTCAAGAGCCATAACAACTCTCCTTCCAAAAAAGGAAATCTACAGGAGATTAAGAACTGGCGCCCGTGTCCCTTCTCTGCGTGGACTATAAAATACTGTCCAAGACGTTGGCCTCCAGGCTGAGAAGAGCCATGGAGCAGGTCATCCACCGGGACCAGACCTACTGTGTACCCGGCAGGTCCATGGTAGACAACGTCTACCTAATTCGGGATGTTTTGGAGGTCTCCAGCTCATTGGTATTAACACTGGTCTCATTTCGTTAGACCAGGAAAAGGCTTTTGACCGGGTTGAACACAGCTTCCTCTGGAAAGTCATGGGAGGTTTGGGTTCAACCCTGGCTTCATTGCCATGATCCGTGTGTTGTACAGTGACATTGAGAGTCTACTGAAATTCAACGGCAGTTTGTGTGCTCCCTTCAGGGTGCAGAGGGGTCCGGCAGGGCTGTGCTCTGTCTGGGATGCTCTATGCACTCTCCCTTGAACCTCTCCTCTCTAAAATACGTTCTAATATTAATGGCTTGGTTTTACCTGGTTTTAATAACAACATTGTTTTATCTGCTTACGCGGATGACGTCATCATTTTAGTAAAAGGTCAGAGCGATGTTGATATTTTAACCATTTTAACTGATAAATATAAAACAATGTCTGCAGCAAAAGTTAACTGGCATAAGAGTGAAGCCATTGCTATGGGGAAGTGGGAAATGGCCTCCCAACCCTCCCACAGAACCTGGCCTGGAAGACCGAGGGGCTAAAATATCTTGGGGTCTTCCTCGGAAACGAGGCCATGATTAAAAAAACTGGGATGGGATAGAGGAAAAATTGAACAAAAAATGAAAAAATGGAAGTGGCTACGACCACAAATGTCCTATAGAGGCAGAGTTTTAATTTTAAATAACCTGGTTACGTCCCTCCTGTGGCACCGATTGTCTTGTTTAGATCCACCGGCTGGACTTCTCACAAGAATCCAGGAAAAAATAATCAATTTTTTTTGGGATGAAAAGCATTGGGTGCCACAGGGGGTGCTGTTTTTACCGAGAGAGGAGGGGGGACAGGGCCTCATCCACCTGGCCAGCAGGACTGCAGCTTTCAGGCTGCAGTTTATCCAACGCTTCCTGACTGGTCCAACAGACCTGGTGTGGAGGGGTGTGGCCAGCTGCATCTTCAGAGAGGTGAGTAAACTGGGACTGGATACTGCTCTGTTTTTAATAGATTCCAATTTTTAAAGTTAAATGATTCCTCCTTTTTATCAAAGTGTTTTTAAAGTATGGGCCTTTTTTAGAAGCAGCAAAGAAAAAACCACCTCCGATTCTCTGCTCTGGCTTTTAAATGAGCCGCTGATTCATGGAGCCAGATTAGATATTTCCAGTGGTGCCACGCCCGGGCTGATGGCTGCTCTACTCAAGACAAAAACCGTGGACTTGCAGCGCCTGGTTCGATTGGCAGGACCGGCCCTTGGCGACCACCAGACTGTGGGACGTGTGCTGGGCCTGCAGTCCAGCAGGATGGCAGAGAGACTACTCCAGCTGTGGAGGGAGAGACTATCCCCTGGAGAAAGAAGTCATCTCATGCAGCTGGAGTCGGGAACAGAGCCAGACGCCACAGAACTGTTCCTGCTGCTTTAAAAATCACCCCTCGCCTTGAGACAGAAGGCCCTCTGCTGAAGACCACATCCCTTCGCCTTGGTCACACAAAAAGAAGGACCTCTACAAAGTGTGCGGCCCAAGTTTTAAATCAAAAGACTCTGGGAAAAAGGACATGTGCTTGGAGTAAAAGACTGGAAGGTACACCTCACTGGAGGGTCCTGTATAAGCCGCCATTGAAAAAAGAACAGGAGATCTTCAGTGGCGGATCCTGCATGGGGCCATTGCCTCCAACGCTTTTATCTCAATCATTAACCCTGCTGTGTCCAACCAGTGCCCCTTCTGCAACTCCAGCGAAACGGTTTTTCACATTTTTATTGATTGTTTTAGACTCAGTGCATTTTTTATTGTTTTAACAAATGTTTTTAGCTCCTTTAATCAGATTTTTACAATTACAAATTTTATTTATGGTACGGGCTACAACAAAAAAAACAAAGAAATGTGGCAACTTTTGAATTTTATTGTTGGAGAAGCGAAAATGGCAATCTACATCTCAAGGAGAAATAAAATAGAATGCCTTGCATGTGCTGATGCAACAATGGTGTGGCGCCGCAACCTGCGTTCCCGAATCTACCTCGAGTTTTCTTTTTTCAAATGGTGAATGACCTTGACGGATTCAAAAAATCTGGTGCCACAAGAATACTTTGTGTGCTATTTTAAATAATGAGTTATTTTTCGGATGCACTCAAAGATTGAATGTTTCTTTTTTGTTTGTTTGTCTTTTGATTTGTGTTTTGTGATCTTTTGTGTTTTATTTTTATTTTGTCTATTTATGTATTTATTTTATATTTTATTTTTTTATTTTTTATTTGAATTTTGTTTTTTGGTTTTGTTTTTTTTTGTGAATGGGTTGTCTCTTTGAGCTTGGGTTTGATTTCATGTTTATTGTTCATTATTATTTTTTTTTTTTTAGTTTATTTATTATTTTTTTTGAATCATTTATTTATGTTCGGAAAAGGTGCATAATTTATTAGTCTGTATTTTGTAAATAAATGTGATTGTAAAAATCAAAAAATCTTCTTCTTCTTCTTCTTCTTCTTCTTCTTCTTCTTCTTTCTGATGCACTCAAAGATTGAATGTTTCTTTTTTTTTAATTTGTGTTTGTGATCTTTTGTGTTTTATTTTTATTTGTCTATTTATGTACTTATTTAATTTTTTATTCATTTCGGGTTTTTTTTGAATGGGCTGTCTTCTTTGGCTTGGTTTTAATTTTATGTTTATTGTTCATTATTATATTTTTTTAGTTCATTTCATTTCTTTTTGAATCATTTATTTATTTTAGGAAAAGGTGCATAACTTTTTGAGTCTGTATTTTGTCAATAAATGTGATTGTAAAAATCAAATCTTCCTCTTCTTCTTCTTCTTCTGCTTCTTCTTCTTTTACCCTCCCACCCCCACATCAATCAAGAGTGGCAGGTGTGAAGGGAAAAAAAAAATCCTTCACAGGTCAAAGTGGGAGGGACTTTGCATTTGAGCTGCAATTAGTGGAATGGTGCTAGTGTCTCAGAGGAGCCAAGTCCAGCAAGAGGGGGTGACTTTTATTTGAAGGACTCCCACACACACACACACACACACACACACACACACAAGCACCACCTATGTGCAGACGCCGCCATTGAACTCAGCTTATCCAAGTGTAATCAGTCTGGCCGAGGGCGTTCCACCGCCATGACCGCCGCCGCCGCCACCGCCGCTGTCTTGAACTTGTGAACCCATCACACTCGCTCTCCTTCAATTTCCCAGGATGGCCTCTCCAGCGGCCGACCCATTACAGCAGGTGATTGTGGGAGGAAAAAAAAAAAAAACTGCAGAGGCCACGCCCACCTCCTCGCCAGCTCGGTGAACATTGCAAACACCAAGCACATGAGTGGCAGCTATAATCCAGCTACGCTCTAAATTCCTTTTTCTCCTCTAATCGCACTTCTCTCCTTGTGTCAGCGTGCAGGCAGCTGAGAAAATGGAATTATTGACGGGAAGGTATCCTCCTACCGAACACCAGGGGGCGACATGAGTCTTTTCAGCGTGTTCAATTCCGGTGAACCTCTTTCCTGGCACAATAACAAAAGACAACTGGAGCTCGGTACAGCGCCGGTGTTGTGTCCGTACTGGTCATCGCTGGAACGGGATTCCTCATGGAAAACCTGCAGGTGTGCTGCGCCACCATCAGCGGATCATCAGCTCAGAAGTTCGCACACATACGCAACACGTGACTGGCCATTTTACAGTCGCAACCCGCATCCAGCGCAGTGAATGCACCCTGTGTGTCAGTAGCTCTTACACTCCTGTTAGGGAGCGCATTTAAAAAAAAAAAAAAAAAAGGAGGAAAATTCTATACGCAAATTTGCATTGAGCTGCACTTCAGTATCACATCCATCACCTGTCTTCCTCTGTGAGCCACCGAGATGAAGCGAACGAAGTCAGCGCCCAGGTAACATTTCGCTCTGGGCTGCCTGAGACGACTGCTTTCCCTCGGCTATCGTGTTTTCTTGGCGTTCTTTAAAATCGCCACTAACATGTTGTGTATGTTTGAGATTTTTTTTTTTGACGATCCACTGATGACGGTGGCGCCGCAGCAGCTGTTCAGTCAGGAAAGCGATTGGTGATTTGGAGAGGCAGACAACAACGCCGTGTGCTGTTGGAGGGCTACACAACACAACCGTGTCTTCCATTCCACACTTTGGTGCCCGGACCCTTCGTTCTTCTCGGTGCGTACAGGTTGAGAGAACATGACTGGTGGGAGAGGGTTTGGAACGGCAGTGTACGGAGCTCCAGTCGAGGCAATGAAACCTACCTGCCGACTCTTCTTATTGTGTTGATAAATAGAAGCAGAAAACACAGCAGCAATGAAAGAGATCAAAATACAGAATGGAGAGACAATTTCCCAACAGGGTGCCGATCATTTGAGAAACTTTGCAGACTTGTGAATGTGTCGAGCCTCCAGGAAGTAACTATGAGCGCCAATTCCACTCCAGTTGAGAAGAGCCATTGCTCTGTATGAACTGGAGAGTCGTGCAGAGCACTGTGTCGCTGCAAACTCTTTTTTAAGTACTACACAAATGAACTGAAAAGGTTTACGTGCTGCCCTCTGCAAAGGGAATTGTGTCCTCGGTTCTACACAAACTCGTAAGAGCGCCACGCGTTGAACGTTTTTGTTGGAGATTCTTGTTTGGAGATGCTTGTGCACATGGATCGCCCAGCTGAGCTCTGACCAGGGCGTAAACATGAGGGAGAACTTTGAATTCCAATCGCATTGTCTGGCCGTCTTAACCTGAGTTCTCCAACTCTGATTACAGTCGGACTATCGCCTTTACGAGCACTTCAGTTGTCCAGTCATGGTCGCACTAAGGCAATAGTTTCTTCTCCAGTGTCGTGTTAACGTAGTGAGTGTGCGTGTGCGTGTCCGGATTGGAGAAGAAAATCACCGACACCGCCGTCAGGCGGAGCCTCGGAACTCGACGGCTGCGGTTCTGATTTCTCGGCTGCACCTGGAGATAAAACCCAGTTTCTCAAGCAGGTTTTCGCGCGGAGGCAGAAGGCAGGAGGCAAACAGCGAAGCTCTCGCATTGCCTCGGCTGCAAATTGCAGAGACTGAGATGAAGTTAATTCAGTTTTCCCCTCGTTAGATTTCACTTTCCGTCCTGGGGGTTTAATATATTCTGCGCACGTTGCGCAAATAAACAAACAAATGTGGAGATTAGAAGGACCTGAAAATAACTTCTTCTGGGTTTCCTTCCGAAACGACGTTTTTGTTTTCCGACAAACCAGATAGGAGCTGTGCGTGCTGAAGCTGCGTGATTTAGGTCTGACTGAAGCGGGGGGGACCGGCGACTTTGTTTTGGAGGTCAAAGGTCAGAGGTGAGGCCGTGCCGGACGAACGGCCACCAGATCCCAATGACAACAAAGTCCGATACTTACAAGATTTGTCAAAAAGCGCTGTGGCGTAAAGCCACCGCGGCATCGACAGACCTACAACCTGGATTGTCAAGAGTCGTCAGGGATTAGCGCGTCCACGAGCTACACCAGAGATGCCACCTGATTGGACGAGACGGTAGGAGGGGCCGGAGCGGCTTGATCAGAGGATCACAGGTGACTCTGCCGTCGTTGGAACTACAGTCACTCTGGACAGTGTGTGTGTGTGTGTGTGTGTGTGTGTCAACCCAGGCCACATGATCAACACACACTCACAAAAAAAAAGCAACTGAAAATTCAACGCTGCACAACGTTTGTGCACGTGTTTGTGTTCGCGGCTCCAGACATGCAACACACACACACACGCTCTCTCTCTCACTCTCTCTCTCTCTCTCTCTCCCTGTGTGTGTGTGTGTGTGTGTCTCTTCTGCAACATGCCACCACGTCACCTGTTCCACCAGGCTGTAATTGCTTCATCTTCCAGCTGACATTTCGATGGTCCCGACAGCTCGAAAAACCCCGTTGCTGCAACGACGACAACGCCGGCTAACGAAGCGGCGCACAAAAAGCAGCAGCAGCAGCAGCAGCAGCAGCAGCAGCAGCAGCAGCAGCAGCAGCGGAGAGACGAGGAAGGCGCACCTGCTGCGCTCCGCCGTTGTGTTGTGCTGCACGTGTGGCACTTTGCAGCAAGACGATTGTCACCCAGGTGTGCAGCAGCAGGCAACAAAGACACAGCTGCTGCTGTGGAATGTCAGCGCATGTGTGTGTGTGTATGTGCGTGCGTGTGTGTGTGCGTGTCCTCCACCAAGCACTCACTGGAAACGTCTTTACACAGAAATGTAAATTAGAGCACGGATGTCACGCCACGACGGGGGGGAAGATAAAGATGCGGAGGAGGTGAAGAAGAAGAAGAAGAAGAAGAAGAAGAAGAAGAAGAAGAAGAAAAGAGGAGGAGGAGAAGAAAGAAAGGTGGCGGAGAGAGGGAGAGAGACAGAGGGAGACAAACTGGCTGCCGTTGCTCTAAAAGGTTTTCGGGAGGAAGCGGCGGCGAGTCGTTATCGCCGCCGCCGCCGCCGCCGCCTTCGGAGACATCACTTTCAGCCGGTAAGCAGGGCCTCTTGTCTCCATCGGCCTCATTTGAATAGAAATCTCTCTCAGCTTAAAAAAAAAAAAAAAAAAAAAAGAAAAGGAAAAAAAAAAACCTGAACCGTCTCACCTTCCAAAACAGATACATCATATTTTCACAGGAGGCAATAAAAGCAAACGCACATTCCCCCCAATTCCCCACAGTTTGGAAGACAGGGGTTGTATTTCAGCTCGGCTCATCAATATGCAAAACATCAGAGCGTTGCTTTGCCACAAGAATATTCCCTCCCTTTGCGCACTCGGCAAATGTGCACAAACATCATCGCTTTTCTTCTTCTCTCTCTCTCTCTCTCTCTCTCTCTCCTCTTTAAAAAAATAAGCTTCGATCGGCAACAAGAAAGTATGCAAATCTCCAGCAGCAGCAGCAGCAGCAAAACAAAAAAGAAAACATAATCAGGTTTTTGATGGGGAGCGCAGGGATTGAAAGCCCCTAAATTAGCCCGCGTGTGTTCAATTTTTCTTAACGCTTTGCAAGCTGACCGAAAAAAGACCAAAAAAACTAACAAAAAGAGCTGAGGAACGGAAAGGAGGAGGAAGAGGGGGGAGACAGTGAGACTGAAATCAATGCACTACCTCTTGTTTTGGGGTGGGGGGGGGGGGGTGGAAAGAGAGACGGGAAGAAACTGGGAGTGGTGGATTAGGTTTCAAAGCGAGGAGCCTGCAGGCTTCCTGCAGGAGGAGCTGCTCAGGGTGGGAGAGAGGCGTAATCACGCTGACCTACAGTCGGCTGGATGTAGGTTAAGATAGACCCCCCCCCCTCCCCCACTTCTCCCCTTCCCCTAACTGCACCCCCCCCCCCCTACCCCCCCCCCCCTTCCCTCCTTCCTCAAGTCTCCTCCGTCTTTCCTGGGCAGTTAAATCCTGCTGCTGCTTTAATCTCCTTACTCAGCTACATCCTCTTTAAAGATGCAGAGCGGCAGGAGAGCGGAGGGATACGTCAGCCTGGGCAGGGGGGTAAGGAGGGAGCAGTGCTACCCGGCCAGGCCAGGCCAGGCCAGGCCAGGCCAGGTCAGATTGAGGGTAGGTGCGTGGATGAGTTGGAAACAGAGTGGTCTTGACAACACAATAGTTTGATTTGATTGCGTCCATGCAGCAGAGAGCCGAGCCTGAGGTGTCGCTGCTTCCGCACTCATTTATGACTTTTAAGTATTTTCCCCCACTTTAGTTTGTTTTTCATTATTTATCTTCCAAAAAAAAAAAAAAAAAAAAAAAAAAAAAAAAAAAAATCAGCAGGGCGATTACTGCAGGCCACTGCGCCACACCTGTGGTGAGCTGAACTCTCCAGTTGACCAGACATTTTAGACACGCGTGACTCTTACCAGTCTGCAGCGGCCACGGGTGGATTTCTCACACACACACACAGGAGGAAGCCGCCGACGCAGCAACCAATAACCAGCAATTTCAAATAAACATTTGAAATTTGAATCTCTGCCACATTTCAATGCATTAACTGAAGCACATCAACAACTACAAGTCGGCTGGACATCAGATTTCAAGCCTGCGAGCCTCTCTGGAGTTGTCAGAGTTTGACGCCTCAGACAGACAGACAGAGAGACAGAGGGAGACATTCCAGCAACAACCCACTGGGGCTGTAGAACCTGCGCGGACCGGCGTGGCGGGACGAAGCAATTCTCGGGACCTTTAACAAGGTCATTCGCAGCAAAGATTTAAAAGTTATGAAGCCGTTTAACGCCTCTTTACAGCGGTGACCGTGGGTGAGAGAGGTGGGGGGTGGGGGGTGAGGTTCAGCAGGCACCTCAGCCTGGATCACGGCGGTCAGTCCGTCGTACCTGTTTCCCAGAAGTAGACGGACCTGCCGTCGTCCGTCTGGCCGCCGGCCGTCCACAGGGCGCCGGACAGCAGCAGCAGAGTGACCACAAGGTGGCGGCTGCCTTCGGTCCCGATCCGGTGGCTCCCTGCTGCAGCCGCCCTCCACCCAGGACCCATGCTCCTCCACAAGGGTGGTGGGAGGGCTGGGGGGCCGGAAAGTAAATCCACTCAGAAGGCTCGGTAGAAAAAAAAAAAAC
This sequence comes from Thamnaconus septentrionalis, assembly GCA_009823395.1. Taxonomy (NCBI): domain Eukaryota; kingdom Metazoa; phylum Chordata; class Actinopteri; order Tetraodontiformes; family Monacanthidae; genus Thamnaconus; species Thamnaconus septentrionalis. The sequence goes on along the minus strand of CM020511.1, from coordinate 1,277,589 downwards.
AAACAAAAAAAAAAAAGAGGCGTCAAAAAATATACATCAAAAATCAAAAATTAAAGGTCCCAAAAAATGCAGCGAGGAGGGAAAAAAAA
>CM020511.1:1102500-1275000 GCA_009823395.1 Thamnaconus septentrionalis | reverse complement strand
GCTGGCAGGCTGACGGCTTACACAAGTGGAACCAGGACGGCGCAAAAATTCCCGCGGTTAATTATTCAACCCTGATTTGTGCTGAACGTAATGAGAGGAAGTGGAGTGGAGAAGATGAATTATGGCGGCAATTGGCCGGCGATAAAACTTCATTCCTGCGGTGATGATACCCGCGCTCCCGCTCTTCCGAGAGGCTGAGGCCCAGTTTACACTGGAACATAGTGGGCTGAAACTGGGGATGCACCGATACCACGTGTAGAGTACAAGTACTTGCTCGCCGATACCAACACTGAGTACTTAATATGGCCGTACAGATTTTTTTTTTTCTATAAATGTACTGTTATTTTAACAACAATCGCTAGCATGTTTTGCTAGAATAGGGGCTGACTGTCACAAATGTCATTGTAGTACAAACACAAATTGAACAAACTTGTCATATACATACATATACAACTGGAATATGTGTTGTGGTATCGGCACGTATTTTACCCAACCCCGGTGTCAGTACCGATACCCGATACTGGTTCTGGTATCAGTACATCCCTGGTTACAAAGGCAAAGATTTGTTTGCGCTTCCCCCTCTTGTTTATAACAACATTTCAGACAACCAAAAACAGTTTTCGGAGTGATCGCGCAAAGTCTGTTCGCTTGTGCCGACAAAACAAAGAGCCTTGGCCTCGAGAATTATGTAACGACGGCCCAGAAGGCATTGCAGTGTGACAATCGTGGCCATTCGTGCGTTCCTTTTTCTGTAAAAAGCAATCAGCGAGCAAGAGCCCTTCCTTGCTTCTGATTGGGTTAGAGGTAGAGCCACCTGGGGGGCGGGTCTTCGTCGTGGAAAAAAACAAAAAAAAAAAAACAAAGCTCTGTCTCTCAGTGCCAGAGAATCAGCCCACGTCGCCACTACTGGCCTGGCATGCACACTGCAGCACTTTCAGTCCCAGTTTCAGTGTGTCAGCGTGACAATAATGACAAAGAAAATACTAGCGGGACCTATGTGGACTTTCTATGGATTCTCTGAAGCAATAATTTTCTGACCTCGCCTTCAGCTTCAGCGGCTGCAACAATAGCGCTCGGAGACGCCGGATGTCACCGTCTCTGCCATTAAATGTCAACTGCTGGTGCGGCAGATTCAGACAGACAGTCGGTGGGGGTGGGGAGTGGGGTAGCAGTTGGGGGGGGCAGATAAGAGCGGACAGATGTGGATAGAACCGGCAGGATGAAAAGTCAACACCAGCTGGCACCTGAATACTGGCGGCCTTATCAGCTGCAAATGCTGATCACAAACCCAGTCAGTCAGTCAGTCAGTCTGTCAGTGAGGAGAATGTAACTTTGAGCCGAGGAGACTTTATCTCCGGCCGACGTTCAAAAGGTTAATGTATGTGCATGCAGGGTACGGAGACGTCGTCTGACTCTGGCAGAGACTCCAGGACCCTTCTTCTGCGTCTCGTCTGTCACACATTTTTCCAACTCGTCAGGAAGCTCAGCGACGATGGATTGCGACGAAAACGCAGTCTGATGTTTATCGTAAAACAAGGGAACACGTCAATAATAAAGTTCCCAAAGGAAACTGACTAAACGGACTATCTTCGGATCTTTGGATCAACTTTGCACAAAGACGGTGGCACAAAAATGAAACGCTTTCTCTTCAAGACTTTCTTCTCTAGTTCGGCAAACCATCCGTTGCACCTGCTGGTCATGTAGCGACGGTGCGATGGCGACGGAGATGAAGGTCCTTCAGCAAGACGACTGGCCGAAGTGTCCAGTTCTCCGAGTTGTCCCAATGTCAGCGGCTCTACTGACCGCCAACCTTGAACGTACTCAAAAAACATCCGAGGTCTCCGCTGCAACTACGCATTACAGCTGCTTTTTTTCATCTAGGCTAGTCAGAACCAAGCCTACACAACAATCATGTTGGTCAATCACCAGTGTCTCTCTTGAGAAGCTGTTGAAAGCTCTTGAGTGACAGGGAAGCCTGTGATTAAAACAGGGAAGGCTCTCTTTTTTCTTAAAAAATTCAACCGCTTCCTTTTTCTCTTGAATGATGAGAATTTGAGATGCGTTCTGCAAAAAAAAAAAACTCATTGGCCAGTCAGATGGATCAGTGACCAATTATTCCCACAGGTAAATAATTCAAATGATTCAAACTCCTTGCCACCTTCATCAATGGCACTGTGCCAACAGTAGAATGCTGCAGCGCTGAACGATTCCTCTGAACGATTCTATTGAATATGATTCCAGATTCACCAGACGGTGTCTGACCAAAGCCATCTGGTGTCTGGACGATGATCGGGGAGATGTTGTCTGGGGACAGCTAAAAATTCTCTGGTGTTATTCCCCGCTGGTCTGCTTTGTTGTTCAGACCGTAAATGACGATGTAAATAATTCATCATAATGAATGAATAAACTGCGCTAACAGCGAGACGATTTGTTTGCTGGCCTGTTTGATTTTCCCCCAGAACAGATCAGTGGCCTGACAGCGAGCGCTTGCTTATGTAGCAGAATGTTGAAGTGCATCTTGGTGGTTTGTTCGTGTAGTGACTCAGGGTTCCCCGTGCCTCCTCCCTCCCCTGGCTTACCTCCGATTTACCGCTCAGTTCACTTCAATGGGGATTAATTAGTTTAATCTTGTGTCTCTTTTAGACTCAACAATTGCAATCGGATGGAAGGGATCACGTTCCGCTGTGCAAAAAGGACGTGACACTTTCAAGACTTTCCCTCTCTCTGGGTTCTCTTAAAGTGACATGGTGGTGAAAGTGTTTGCCCAGGCAGGTTGGCAGTGATGCAGAATCCTGCTTGCTGAAGAAGGTGGGTTTTTTTTCTTCTTCTTCTTCTCCTGACCAGTTGAAGCTGCCGCTGCCACTTGGCGGCCACTCACACTGACCACCTGGCACCATTGCCAGTGAAAGAATCTGATTGGCTCCAGTTGAATGTGAGACAGAACTCCTGATCTCAGAGGTTTTTCTGCGGGTTTTGTGTCCTCTCCTCCGTCAAACCAGACACCACACCTTCTTACTTTTGCAAAAATCTATCTGCAAGCAAAGACCCGCCCCTCCTTGCTTCTGATTGGATTAGAAGTAGAGCAACTCGGGGGCGGGTCTTCGTTCCTGGAAAAAAAAACAACAAAAAAAACTTCTTTCTAAGCACCAGATCGTCAGCTCATGTCGCCCACTACTGGCCCAGCACGTGTACTGCAGAGTTTTCAGTCCCTTCAGTGTTTCATTGTGGAAAAAAACAAAACAAAACAACAGCTCATCCTACTTCTGGCGGGATCTTCTTCCAACTTGGTCACTGTGAACATTCTGCCTGTTGTCCTCACTGTTATCATCATCGCTCACGGCCAGCAGGCCACAGGGCAGCGGTGTGACTCACCAAGGTCGTGGACGATGCCACCACCGCTCAAGTCAATGCAGCGGCAGAGTGCAGGCTTCCCCCTAGTAGCGGGTCTGCAGGGTCTGAGTCACCGGGCTGAGGAGGCGCTCCAACCCGCTGGCCGCCGCCGCCTTCTTCTTTTTCTGCGGCCGCCACTGCTCGCCGCGCTGCCGTGCATGCTGGGAGCCGTGAGTCCACCTCTTCTGACACAATGAGACCAGCGTGTTTCTCCCTGCAGCACTGGGCACATTCCCCAAGACAACAAAACTTCTTTCTTTCATTTGCTTTTGTCTGTTTTTTGTTTGTTTTTTCCGTTTGTTTGTTCGTTTGTTTGCTTGGGCCGAGGTGAAGCGAACAAACAAAAATAATGAAACGCAAGAAGAAAGCGTGCTTAGTTTGCCGTAGCACCCCTGGCAAGGCGCAGCGCAGGAAAGAAACCGGCTGCCATGTGATTACTGAAGGGGGCTTTTTGTTTTCTCCTCCCTGGCAAGCTGAAGAGAACCAATAATAATAATAATAATACACATCTCTTCTCAGTTTCCTTGTGTTGTCTTCTTTGTTTTTATAATTGCGTTTAAATTTTGTTTGCCTCGTCACGCAGGTTTGACGGGTTCGCCTGAGGTTTGAGTGTTGGGGAGAAAATAAAACCTCGCTGTTGTGTTTGCTGATGAGCTTTTGTCTCCAGTTTCTCATTAGAAGCGGAGGAAAATATTCAGTTTTGTCTGTAATTGCGTTGCACGGGGTGTTAGCACAGGCGGAGTGACGCTGACTGAACGCTCAAGTTCTTAATATGACGAGGGGCGCTTGAATATTTGGAAGTTTCATCCAAGAAAGAAGATGAACTGTGTGACTCACATTACTGCCGTCTGGATGGTTAGAGTGTGGAAAAAAATATTTCAAAGAGAATTAAATTTGATTTAAAAAAAAAAAAATTTACTGCACCAGAGTCTTTCCCACTAGCAGAAAAAAACACACACACACACACACACACACACACACACAGCATTAAGATTGGCGCAGAAATTGCAGCGTCATCCCAAGAGGCGGCGATGATGACTCAGCAGAACACGGCCGGCCCGTCAGCGCCCCCGGTGGTGGTGGTGACGATGACAGTGGGGAGATGCAGACATGCACACATGAGCGGACGCTGATGATGTCACGTTCGGAAGCTCTTCCGCCTCTTTCATGTGTTTTGTTGTTCAAATCCGTGCATATGACACTCTGATAAATGGCCCAATGTGGAGATTTCCCTCCAGCTCAGCAATTATTATATGACTGGAGAAGAAATCAGAGATATTTATAGAAATATAAGATGTATGGACATGATAAGAAATATTTATTTATTGTATTATAGAAAATAATCACAAAAGAAATGCGGCCTATGTCCCTGAAACGATTGATATTCTGTGTTTAACATGAGAATCTGGTGGTTGTGCAGTAATCACAGCACCTCAGTCAGCGTCATCCAATCAGAATCCTCTTAACTGCGGCCAGACAGAATGTAGGATGCAGTTCCCTCACTGACCTGGAGCATCGGATATTTTTTTTTTTTTGCTGATTTGCTCTCAACAGGCTGCAAGTTGTTGGAAACTAGAGGCAAATAAAGGCGGAAAACAACAGGATTGTTTTTCAAGCCCATTTCTGGTCTCAAGTTTAAGCACCTTGTTTGTTTGCTGTCATTTTCAAATTCTTACTTAACCCGTGTCTTGTGACCTAAGTCCCTCCCACTTATCCCTGCACCTAACCCAAGGTAGAACAACCCGAAATATCTCATCTAGTTAACTCAACACCTGTTTCGGCTCGACGATTAGAGTCTCGTCAAAGAAATCCGACATCTGACCATAATCCACCCACCCCCGGGAAGTGTGAGGTGGCTAATGTCTTAATGAGCTTAGCTATGAGGTCAGGTGAACTCCAAGAAGCCACGCCGCTCGGAATCACAGATGCCTGCATGGCAACAAGAAAAGCAGGTGCAGAAATGTGGCATGACTCACACACACACACACACACAGACACACACCACAGACTTGTCATCAAACCCTTCCGCCATTGCCAAGAACCTCCTCTTTCCTTTTTTATTACAAAAAGAAAAAAAAAATGATGCAAAAAGACGCAAAAAAGACGTTTTTTTTTTTTATTATCTTGGAGGCTGTAATAAGATCACGTTAACACCGTCATAGAGTTGATTGTTGGAGTTTTAAAGGCTCTCAAGCCAGAATGTATGCACATAATAAGATCTCTCCATGACAGACTCAACAGATTTCCAGCATAGCGTTGGAGGACCGCACACATAACAGACAGAAACCTTCTAGTCTGAGCAGCAAAAGCAGCAAGAACACAGGAAAACAAAAATCTGAGATATGTGCAAATTGTAGATGGAGGATATTACAGAACGTATGCAGGGAGAGAAATCCAGCACAGAGGGAAAGTCAAGGAGATATTTATAGCAGTAAATAAAGCAATAAAAACCCCGGTGGAGAAAAGAATCTAAATAATTAAGTCATGGGGGGGGTATAAATAATTTCATGAGTGGATTATTTATTAATTTATTTATTAGTTTTAAAGTCATAAGTATTAATTTTTTGGCACCACAGGCAGTGAAAATTAACCGGGCGTCCGAGCATTAAAACAAAACAAAACTAGGGCACAAGAGAGAGGGGGGAGGGCAGCGAGCAAGGAGGTGGCAGGCTGAGGGTTTAGTGCATTCCGCTGACCCCTCCCAGCTGACCTCCTCAAGTGGTCACCGACTAAAGTCAATTAGCGTGACGCTGCGGAGGGACAGCGTCCAGTGACATCACACCGGTGTTTAGTGGCGTTTCGCTGCCGGCAGGTTAATGGTGGTCTTTGGACCCTGAGCCAGGCTAGTGTGATACTCACAAAATGTATTTTACTGAGTTTTTATTTGATGTTTTTTATCATGGCCGCAATTTCATTGCGGTAGATTGACCATTGTTGGGTAGGGCAACCACTAGGTGGCAGCACCAATTGGCGGTGTGACCTGGGGCTCGGCAAGAGGAAGTCAGAAGGCTCATCATGCAGAAAAGCCACAGGTGTGGCTTTGCTGATTGTCCTCTGATTTTTCCTCTTTTATTTGAAGGTATGTGGTTATTTTATTATATTTTGTTTACTTTTGACGGAACTGTGGACATTTATGAACGTGCCAAGCAGTCCCAGTGATGTGTGAGTGTTGCCGTGATTGAGAGAGAGAGGGGGAGGAGAGAGAGAGAGAGAGATGGGACAAGCGTGGTTTCGGAAAATGGTGTCCGAAGCCGCAGCCGACCGTTTTCTTCTGTTTCTTTCTTTTTCTTTTTCTTTTTTTTTTTTGGCTCCCGGACATTTGAGGGTTTCCTTGGGGGTCCACACGGTGTGTGAATGCTACGTTTAGTCTTCGGTTGCAGCGGCAGCCTTGTTTAGTGGCACTCGCGGTTATTGGATGGCGGCGCTCGGTGGTGAGCGCTGTGTGGCCGCCCAATTTATGCTTTCATTTCACATCATCGCAAACAACGTTAAAATTGTATACATTTTGAAACATTGTGTAATGCATCAAAGTAGAGAATGGACCTTTAGAAGGACATAACCTTTTGTTACCCAAGTGTGGGAAACCAATATGCTAGCAAACAGAAACCATAACAATTGCAGTGAAGTGCAGTGAAATGTGAGGAAAGATCATCCAGAAATAGAAAGAGCCACAGGTGTGGCTTCGCTGACTGTCCTCTGAATTTTCCTTTTTTTTTTTTGAGTGGTAATCAATATAATATATATCTGTCAGCGGAGCTCCAGCCGGGGCCCTCTACACCAGCAGCGCACGCAACCAGCGCCGTCGCTCGCTAACTCAAGAGCCTGACCGTCAGAATATTGAAGCATGATAGCAGAAAAAAAATAGAATATTTATAGATCCAAACACAAAGCCAAGAATTTATATTCCACCATCTCTACTCACTATTGTTAGCTAACTTGAGACATAAAGCTAACTCGCTAACTAGCAAGTCAGCCCGGATCTGACAGTCGCTGTACGTTGATGTCATCAATTGTTGATTTAATGAATGTTATAATCATGTAATGTAACAAATAAAGTGACTTCATAAATAAAATAAATGAATGTAGTTTAGCAGTAGAGTCATTATGGTGCTGTTGTTTTGATGCATAAATGAAACCAAGCTTGTGCAACACAGTTTCCGTCCTTTCACGTCGGCTAGCGTGGAAATGATTCACAAAGACGTCGCCGTGGCAACGTGGCAACGTGGCAACGCCACCTGGCTGCTGCTGTGTGAGTGCGTTGCGGTGACTACAAGCAGATGCAAACATTACTAAAGTTGTGCTTCTATATTGACACGCGTGGCCATTTTATACCCCCTCTCTGTAAAAACCCCATTCCAGGCTTCCCTGGGCATTTATTGATTCAATTCAATCCTAAAAACTAACAAACCCCATTTCCCCCAAACTCATCTTCGAACTGTTTCAATAAATATGGGTCAGTGTCACCAAAACAGGCAGCCGAAGTGGAATGAGGTCAACAGGAGGTTGGCCTCCCTCCGCGTCCCATCAGCGTCGACACCAAACTGTGGCAGGAAGCATTGGGCCTGGGCGGAGGAGGGACAGAGGGAGGGACGGAAAGGTCGACTCCTTCCACCTCAGCCGTGTTTATGTCCCGCCCACAGGAGGCGCTCTGTGTTTACGCCGCTTGATTACAAGGATCCTCATTTTCTGTCCGTAAACAACTCGTCCTTTCAAGCTGTGACACACGAGTCCCGGTGACTGACCGCAAATCAACGTGACAGGAGGAAGCAGATCAAACTCACCCATTCCGGTTGTGGGATTCCGGCTGCAACTTGTCTGTTTTGTTGTAATTGGACCCGAACGCGTGGCCCTGATGTCGACTCTGCCTGGAGACTGATTGCGTGTTTTTTTTCCAGCTGACAAGACAACATCAGAAAAACAGACTGAATGACAGCGACTGAGTTACTGTAAGGAGTAAAAAAAAAAGATTGGTGGGGTTTTTTCACTAGTATTTACATGCAAGTGAAGTGAACCCCCCACTCTGCACAACTACAACCAAACTGCCAAGCTTAAATTCAATTGAATCAGCTGTAAAAACACAAACAGTTGGTATTTCGAGAGAGATGCAGTCATTTGAACCCGAAACCCGACTGAGGAGCTGCAGGACGCAACGTCATTAGCCCTCTGTTTAAGGCCTCCTGCTAAAACTGACGCTAGGCTGGACCTTCCGGATTACTTCAAGGTAGAAAAAAACCAAGCCGGTCTTAAGGCTCATACACACTGAACGCGTTTTTGACGCGGTCTGACGCGCGGTATGGCGCAAGTAGGCGCAAGCAGGCACAGACCTGGCGTCAACGCCCTGTGACGACACTTTGGCGCGGCCAATAGGAGAGCAGCCGGTTCTGGGGGAAAATAAAGTGCCCAGATGCAGAGCACGGCACCAGTGTTTACATGTGTGTTAAAACTTCTCTACATCGAACTGTGTCTGACAATTTATGAACATAAGGTTGTTGTTTTTTCATATATATTAGGGTCGGGACATTATCGCGATGATTCGCATTTTATCTTATACTCAAGACAACACGGAACGTACATTGCACGAGTAGAGTTTCCGGCAAAATGGATAGCAACGCACTGAGTAGCAAGCGGGAGGACGAGAGCGTTGTTGTGTGCAAACTGTGGCACAACGAGTTTTCGTTCCACCGCAGTTACTCGGTGCCACCTCAATGCAAAACACGTAGCAGCTAGTACGAGCACGGAGCTAACAAGAACGTCAGAGCGCGAAACCGAGCAGAGTCGCCAACCAGATGCATATTTTTTAGCTAGTCTTGAGTCCCAGAGCTCGGCGTCATTTCAGATTTTACACTCGGGACACTGCGAGAGACAAGTTTTTCCTCCACTTTTCTCACTCCTGCTCTCTCGCTACTGGCGCTCTGCGTCTGGCCACTTTTTTCGGAGCCGACTGCTCTCCTATTGGCCGCGCCAAGATGTCGTCTGGCGTTGACGCCGATTTAAAACATTTTTAAATCGAGCGTCAAGGCGTCAAGCGCCAACGCCACCCTTGCGCGACGCTCTGCTCTCTGCGCGGCGTTGCGCTCTTGCGCCGACGTCGCACATACACAATGAATGGCTGCGCTGACGCCCCCCTGCGCTTGACGCGTTCAGTGTGTATGAGCCTTTAGGGCGGAGTCAAAACCTGGTTAGGGTTTGGGCTGTGTCTCAATTCAGGGTCTGCACCCTTCAAACCGAGCGTCCTCCGTCTGAAGGAAGCGTTCTTCCAGGACCCGGCCTAGAAGGACGGACCAAACCCCGCCTCCCCGGTAACCACACGCTAGCCTTGGGCGTATTTCCTCGTTGCGTCTCCGCCGTTCCCTCCTGCTGGCCAACCCCGGAAGTGACGTTTTCATAGCATCAAGCTAACCATTGGTTAGCTATCTAACGATGGCGTTGGATGTCCAAATAAATAAAAACCCTACGTTAAAAACTGGATACTTTATGTGAAACTTCAATACTTAAATTTATACGTTGTGTATTTGCCAGTAGATGGCGCTAATTTCAGCTGAAATCCCAGGATGCTTTGCAGCAGCACGCAAAGCATCATGGGATACAGAAGGAGGTGAAGGATAGTAGCGTTGCAGCCTTGGAAATCGGCTAAAACGAGGGAGCATTCCCAGGACGCATTTGGAGCGTCCTTCTGACTTTTGGGAATTGGGAGGAGCCTTCACACAAAATTTCCTTCCTTCACATTGAAAGCAAAGCTAGAAAGCGTTCAGCTTGCATCATTCATGGAATCAGACTGAGGACACTGATAAAGTGCTTATTTTAGGGGCACAAAAAAAAAGTTTTCTTCCACAATCTGACACAACTCACGCCTTCAGTTTCAGGTGGAGATGAAAACGTCTTTTCGCTAAAGAGCCTTCACTGGGTTTTTTCTCTGAGGCACAGCGGGAGGCGTGGCGTCAACACCGCCGATCCACGCCTCAGATCCCCGCCGCTTCCTCGTTGTCTCACATATCAAAGCGGCGCAGCGGAGGGAGGAAATGTTTAATAGTTGCACCAGTCAGAGTGCGATGGCTGCGGCTGTGGCGGCAGCGGCCACATTGTTGCAGCAACGACCTGCAGACAGACATTTTTTTTTTTTTTTTTTATATCCTGCCGCTGCTGCCATAGCAACCAGTTTAAAAAAAGAATAAAGAAGCCTGACCTGATGGTAATATGATTTGACAGGCAGGAACGTGCTTGTGTGTGTGTGTGTGTGTGTGTGGGGGGTGTTTTATTGAGAGATATACTTTTTCGTCCGGGGCGACAGCACAGAGTCAGTGTTTTTTTTTTTTCCAACATGCTTTATGCATCTGTGTGTGTGTGTGTTTGCACAGAGAACTCCTGTGTGTGTGTGTGTGTGTGTGTGTGTGTGTATCATTGCGCTTCTCGCCCATCTCCCCCTGTAAGAGTAAAGCCTCGTGCCTTACTTCTGCGATGCTTGACCCTAAATTACCTGGCTGACGAGCCCGCTAGTGTTGCTATGCTAATACTCAGGAAAAAACGATCGCCACCCCTCTCTTGCGAAGAAACATGGGGATTTCAACATTTATTCCGGTGTCCACTTAAATCCCAGGCAAAACAAAACACACACTTCGCGGCAGAGCGGTCAAAAACCGTACAACAACGGTGACACGGCTACCTTTATGACCCTGAACCACAAGCAATACCGGAACACAGCGACGCCCACAATAGTGTAACAACAAGTGGCTCAGATAAAAACAACAACATTTTGGGTGCTGTACCCCCGGAGGTGCGGTTGGATGGCTGCCGTGCTGCTGACACACTTGGAGCTGGAAAGCTTGACTCGTCTCTTCAAACTGAAGTCGTTTCTTCGTGTCCAAATTGAAAAACTTTCGCCACAGTCATCCGAGCAGATTCAACAATAAGATCATTTACTGATAAATGTTCTCTAGCTAGCTTTAGCTTGCTACGAGTTTGCTACGACAATAACGTCGTGAATTTTATTACTTCGTCTTTCATCGAGGTTACTTATTGGCTTCCATTCCATCATTTTACAATCTTATGTATTTGTAATAGCAGTATGTAAAACCGCCTCTAAATAAACGTGTGATGTTGCCGTATAGTGGTTCGTCCGGCGTGCCGGCTCGCGCTTGAAAGTTACGCAGTGCAGTTACAGCCGGCCCAACCCCGCCTCTCGCTGCCGAGGCGGCACCATTGATCCTATTAATCCTTTATCTGCCGCTTTTCTGAGTTTGGAATCATAATTTTATGGTGGAAAAGTTACCTAGAGATGCTTTAAAAGATGCTGGATTCAAGGACTCGATCAAATCACTGGCTACAGCCGTTGGGGTTTCTCCTCTTTTTGCCATTCAGGCGCTAAATGACAACACACATTGGAATTTTGCTTTGGTCACATGTGACCCTTCAAACTGTTCTCCACCAAAAGGGCCACAAGTTGCAATGTTGGCCTGAAACCACTTTCCAGTCGTTTTCCTCCAATCACCATCTGGCCTCTGACTGGGCCTGTAGTTCTTAAAATTCTGATGCAAAAGTACTAGAAAACTTGGACGAAAGCTAAAAGCCGACTAACGAAGCTTGACTGGTGGTCTTGCAGGACCTACAGTTAGTTACTGGTTTAGCTGATTTAGCTAACGATGGACGCGACCGCCGCTGCACTCAATCGGCCCTTTATTTCACAGGCGACAATATGCAAGAAGGCAATGACAGGAAAACGTGATTTACTGTAAAATAGTAGTGCGCTGAGACTTTGATTAAAGCAAGAAAGTAGGAAATCAAGAATTAAACTGTAGATGAAATTAGTAAAAGTGCAGTCCAACAATCCATGGAAATGCTGCTGATTCTGAAGAAATAAAATGTTTACGCATAACGGGCATGGGTAATGATGTGTCTGTTCATTTCACTACCAACAGGTGGCAGTAAGCGCTGCATCGTGTCACACACCACTGCCTGACTGACGTCACCGTGAAACAGAGTGGATCTGCTTCTTCTTCTTTTTTAAAAAAAAAAAAAAGAATCCCAACGTCTCCTAATTCCAGACAGCAAATGTTACTCATTTGCAAATTAAGGGGGATTGAATTTGTTCTACATATTTAGCCCCTCTAAATGGTGTCACGCTCTTCATCCTTTTCTTAACGCTCGCTGCTTCACCCTGCTGCCTTAAATATCTGGTGGAGTCCTAAATCCTTCTGCCAGTCCTCCAACCATAAATCCCTGTCGAATGCAGTTCCACATGCTTCTCTTCCACGGTGCTGCCTTCATGGTGCAGCCTTCTTCATAGCGCCGTCTGCGTAGTGCAGCCTTCCTGTTGGTGCTACCTTCATGGTGCAGCCTTCTTCATGGTGCTACCTTCATGGTGCAGCCTTCTTCATGGTGCTACCTTCATGGTGCAGCCTTCTTCATGGTGCTGCCTTCATGGTGCAGCCTTCTTCATAGCGCCGTCTTCGTAGTGCAGCCTTCCTGTTGGTGCTACCTTCATGGTGCAGCGTTCTTCCTGGTGCAGCCTTCTTCATAGCGCCGTCTTCGTAGTGCAGTCTTCTTCATGGTGCAGACTTCCTGTTGGTGCTACCTTCATGGTGCAGCCTTCTTCATGGTGCTGCCTTCATGGTGCAGCCTTCAAGCTGCTGCCTTTTCACGGTGCAGCCTTCTTCATGGTGCAGCCTTCATCATGTAGGCTCTGTTAGTGTTGGGTGCCCCCAGAGGACAAGCCTGTACTGAGTAACTGTGCTGTAAGGAAGTTATTGAATTCATCCCACTGCACCTTGAGAGCTTCTCATTAAATCAAACACACTATGACTTTATCACACACATGCTGCTCAAAATTTGATCTGAGTTGAGTGTTGTTTTGGTTTTTTTTTGACAGTGTTTCATCAGGAAACAGATTGCTAGATAAGGACAACACCACATTTGCAGAACTTCCTGGAGGTGAAGCAACACGTTGCCCAACAAAATTGGACAGGATCAAAATCGTGCTCTGAACGTTTGCAGCAGGGCTTTCTGTGGAGTTTCTTCTTTACATTTTAATAACTTCATCTACTCACAGAAGGTAGGGGACATTTGGCTCTCAAATCAAATTTTCATCATGCAAAAGTCATGAACTATAGCGATTACAGGTGAACTCCATTTGAACCATCTATGATGGATCATTGAATTTAATTTGGTTTAATCTAGGATGGCTTCTTCAACTAAATGTGGAAATGTGCTCCTCTTAAATATTCTAGGACAGCTCAACAGAGGAGGTTTTTATATTCAGAAATGTGTGTGAATCACAGATCCCTCCCCTGTGTGTACAGGGTGAATCTGATCACACTTATGATGCACAAAAATGGTACAAACCCGGCATCATGACGGAAACGGAAGAAGATCTTCTGGTGGCTAATTCTGGATAGCGATGAATTACCCCAGTAGTGATGCAGCTGAGAACCAGTTGACACCAGGAGGAAGGTGTGAAGATCCTCCACTTCACCTCGGCTACGTGGAGTTTAACACACACACACACACCCCTCCTCTGAAGTCCTCCTCCCGGCATTTGAAGTAGTGAAGCCTGAAGTGGGTGAGCGTTCTCATGGCCTCTTATCGGGACGAAGCAGGTGGACCGGGCCCTGCTGCCACATTTTTAACCTGCTTCCTGACGCTGCATTACGGCTCAGGTGTGCATGTGTGTGTGTGTGTGTGTGTTAAATACGCTTCACGGTGATTGAAGTGATTCAGTCCAGTCGGAGTGGGAGCGGACGGGGGAGGATGTCGAGGGAGACGACGGCACAATTTGTGTTTTGTGGAGATTTGAACAGTGGCTGTTTTCCTCCCAGAGCCATCGCCACCTACTGGCTCACCGCTGCCGGTGACACCAAGCCCAGTTCATTAAACGGGAGGAAGTGTTTTGATCCCAAAACTCCTGCTTTGTCTGCGTTATGGAGGTTTTTGTTGTTGTAAAGGGACACCTTTGTCGGATTCACTTCTTCCAATTTCAAAAACAGACTGGGGTGGGGGAGCAGTGCTTCCTGTTAGACAATTGAATCCAGCCACAGAGCAGTGGGTGGGCATTTACAGTGTAAATATCTCACACAGCCTCAAACACTGTCTTGCCGATTACCGTCAAGCCAGCTGCTTTTCTAGCGAGTAGCGGCAGAAAATCCGTTTTTAAAAGGGGGGATGTTTGCAGCGATTTCCATCACTCAGGCCTGGTGCGACGTCAGCCTCACCGTCAGCGAGCCAAGTAGGTCGTCGTTAAAGCCAACCTGTGTCAAACAGAATCTGCCATTTATTTTTAGCGTGTTTTAATATGGCTGGCAGATGGTTTCTTCCCGCAGCGCTGCCCGTGAAAAGGCATCGCGAGCGGTGCAGCGTTAACAGGATAACAGGGTTCAGACCATGACGTCCCAAACTGTCCACCTGCTCTCTGAACACACACACCCACACACACTGATGTCTGGCAACGTCACGGGAAACCGGGTCGCTTTCCAGGGAGTCACGTTTCTCTCCGGTCCGATGTCCTGTTTGTTTGCTTCTTTTTGTATTTAAGTCGCAGAAATTCCTCTTGAATCGGGAGATGGGGGGGATGAGATGAAAGCAGCTGGTGGTCATTTGGATGTTTGCTGATGGCCCTTCAGTGTCACGTTGATGTTGAAGGAGCCTGGACCAGGCAGGCAGCAGTGTGGCTGATGGAGGGATTCACACGTGGCCCCACACTGCCATCATGTGGCTGAATCACAGTAGGAAACCTAGGGCTTATCACTACAGTGTGTGTGTGTGCGCACACACACACACACACAGCCGCGTACAAGGATTAGATAATACAGTACTACCCAGAAAATTAGAATATCCTGAAAAGGTTGTTGTATTTCTGCAATTCAACTTAAAAGGTGAATTTGACATTTTATATAAAGGAATAATATGCAAATCAATATATTTCCAGTTTTTATTTCTTTGGATTTTGCTGATCAGGTCTTGCAGCTTAAAAAAAAACTCAAATTTTATAATAATTTTCTGAGTTTGTGGCTTTGTGGTTTTAATAAGCTGAAAATCTTAATCAGCAAAGTGACAACAAGGAACTGCTTGAGATGTCAATTTGCGTGGAATGGCTGAATAAAATTTGTTGCTTTCATCTTTGATGTTAAATTGCCAAAAATAAAACAACTTTTACTTGATATTCCAATTTTTCGGGTAGTACCCGTATGTAAGAATCTTTTCTCTTTTTTTGTATTTTTGCAAGGGGGTACGGTCGGAAATATATTGAAACATACATTTTCACGTCACTAGAATTAAAAGATGTCCAAATTGCTCGTATAATGTCGAAACGAAGTTGGAGTTCAACAAGAGTGCTCCAGCTAAACACATGACGTGCTGCCTCAGTGATTCTCTCCTGTTAATCCCAAACTCTGATCCTTCTCTCCTGCACAATCAGCAGCGCCTGCTGCCCATAAATATGCCTGCGTGTATTTCACAACCCACTTCCATTCGCGCTCAGTCCACTTCTTCCTCCCTTATCGCAACGGTCCACGCATCGACATAATAAAAATGGGTCCACCCATGTGTGGTTGGGTCTGTCGTCCAGCGGCACCGCCCACAGAAAGGATGCTGTCCAATGAGAGGCGCAGAAGGGGGCGTTCCCGTCGGCTGTGCTCTCAGTCTCCACCGCTCCGACAAAAACACAACAACGACGACGGGCATCAACGCGAATGGAATACGGGCCGCAATAAAAAGGAAGAGAAAACAAACAAACAGGTAAGATTGGCTAAAGAGTAAACACAGCAACAATAACAATAATTTAAAAAAAAACACCAACAGCGAGAGAACGCCTCGTGTTTTCACTGCGAAGCGTGTCGTTGCGCACGCCAGTGAATGTCGACATTTACACAACGGCTTCTTGTTTAACCGGCTGCGGCATGTGACTGCACCCAGCCGCGAACTCACCGCCGGCCTGGGCGGTCCGGTCGGGATGACAAAAGCCGTTTTAGCCGCGGGTCTCCCAACGGGGACGACGTGTTCCAGGGCCGAGGCTCGGGCTCGGGCTCCGGCTCTGGTGGCGGCGGCGGCGGCCGCTAGGGCCTAGAACGGCAGCACCGAGCACTCCTGTCCCAGCTTAGGAAGGAAGCCGTACCTGAGGCTGTGCCGGGAGTCCGCGAGCGGTCAGCACGAGCAGGATCGGGATCGAGCCGGTTTACAGTGTTAGCTTGACTGTCTTGCCTCCATTCGGTTCCCTCCGTGCAGCTCGAACTGCACAGTGGTTTTGTGTTAAGAGTCACAACATTCCGTGGTGTGAAGTCAAAGGCAAGAATCACCGTAACAGCTACGCCACCTAACTGTGGGTTAGTGTCGTCACGGACATTAAAAAACTGTATACACGTCAATGTTGTCCTCACATAACAACAACAATAAGAAGAAAATACAATTATTGTTGTGTGAAGCATTGCCCTTTGACAGTGACTTTATTTGATCTGGTTCAGCTGCTGGTCAAAGCAGATGTTGTCCAGTCCTCCAGAGTCAATGGTCTGCCCGAGGTCTCTGCCAATTGGAAAGTGTTTTGTTGTTGTTGTTGTAACTTCCTGCTGCTCTGGATGATCAGTTGCTTCCTCTTGGATTGTTCAAAACCCTTCAAGACTCCTCTGGATGTGATTTAGTGCTCTAGGAACATTAAGAATTATATCATTGATTGATTGATTGATTGATTGATTGTGCTAAGCAGTTTACGTGTCTAGACGTGTCTTGCACGATGCTGTCACAGTGCGTTTGTTGACAGCGGCAGAGTCGCTGCGTTCCGGCCCTACGGCGACACTAAGCTGGGCAACTGGCGGCCACGTGTCGCAAAGAGTTGTGCGCACGCAGAGCAGCATTGTTGCGTAAGAAAGGTTCACAGCTCAGGCTTTTTTTTTCCTGAAGTTTTTACGAGATGTTCTCGTCGTGTTCCGACCAGATCGTCCAAGTCAGGTGTGATGTCATGTTTTATGTGACGGCACGCTCAGTGGCGTGTGTGGTGTGGTTAGTCGACACATCCTGTTGCAGCCGCACGCACTCGCTCACTAACCAAGATCCTCTCTGCTCAGACCTCTCCTCCCTCTCTCTCTGTCTCCAGCCGCAGACAGCTGCAGCCATGGGCAAGTCCCAGTCACTCCTGGCCAAGCACAAAGACGACAGCCAGGACGCGCTGACGGCCGACAGGCAGACGGAGGAGGGCGACGTGAAGAACGGCGACGTGTCTCAGTTCCCCTATGTGGAGTTCACGGGCAGGGACAGCGTCACGTGTCCCACCTGTCAGGGCACCGGCAGGATCCCACGAGGTGAGCAGATGGACCGCCGTCGTAAAAATTGACTGGAAACCGAAATGGGTCGACTATTTTGCTGCTATATGCTTTCATTTCTTTAAAAAAGAAAAAAAAAAGAAACAAAAGCATTGAGAAAGACAAGCGCCTCTCATTGGCCACCGCCGTCAGTCAAGCATTGAACTTGACTGAGCACCTGGATGACGTCACAACCAGATGCACTAATTGGCAGTGACAGGTGCCTGCGAGCCAACCGGCAGACCAAACCACTTTGAACAGATGTTGGACTGTCAGAAAAGGTGTCAAACAGGCCATGCAACAGTGAGAGCGGAGACACGTTCAGCCGGAGGGGCTGCGTTCGCTTCATGTGACTCCTTGTGCGAGTGGATTCGACTCCTGACTCACATCCACGAGTCAAAGTGTTCACAAAAAGAACAATGGCTCAGTTTGTCCTCTGTTGGCTCTTTTTTTTTTTTTTTTTTTGAACTCATGTCTGACCAAGCGAGACATCGAATGTGGGAATTCTAAGCAAACGCGTCCGTCAACACTGTTCAACCATAAAAATCCTCCAGAGTTCCCACGCCTGATTTTGCTTCTCGCTCTCCCGACAGGACAGGAGAACCAGCTGGTGGCTCTGATCCCGTACAGCGACCAGCGGCTGCGGCCCAGCAGGACGTGAGTCCGCCTCCCCTCTGCTCGGTGGAGGGGTTTCCGTCTGCGTGAGGAAGCTGACGGACGCGTGCTAGCGTTTGGAGGCATCAGCCGTTTTCCAAGGGTCTCACTTCCCTTTTTTTTCCCCCTCTCCTCTCACACTCCAGGAAACTCTACGTGAGCATCTCGGTGGCTCTCTGCCTGCTGCTGTCGGGCCTGGCTGTCTTCTTCC
This sequence comes from Thamnaconus septentrionalis, assembly GCA_009823395.1. NCBI lineage: Eukaryota > Metazoa > Chordata > Actinopteri > Tetraodontiformes > Monacanthidae > Thamnaconus > Thamnaconus septentrionalis. The sequence goes on along the minus strand of CM020511.1, from coordinate 1,256,469 downwards.
TCTTTCCCCGCTCCATCGACGTCTCCTACGTCGGGGTGAAGTCGGCCTACGTGTCCTACGACTCGCAACAGCAGATTGTCTATCTCAACGTCACGGTGAGACGAGTCTGCGGGCGGCGGCTCATAAACACAGCTAGCGGCCGCGAGCTAATGTCGTTGTGGAGGACGAGATGAAAGATGTGGTTGGTCAATAAGGTTCCAGAGTCCGAAGGTTTGGGTAACTAATGTCTGACCTCTGTCTCCTCCCACCCAGAGCACACTCAACATCACCAACAACAACTATTATGCCATATCTGTCACTAATATCACGGCCCAAGTCCAGTTCTCCAAGACGGTGATCGGCAAAGCCAAGCTGAGCAACAGCTCGGTAATCGTTCCGCTGGATGAGCAGCAGGTGGGTGTAATAATAATAATAATAATAATAATAATGACTGAAAAGAAAAAAACAACTGTTGAGCAGATTCTGCAAGAATCCAGACCGACCAAATCCTAAAATCTTTGCGTCGTGCATTGAAAAAGACACAGGCTGATATTGCAACGATGCGTTGACCAATCAGAAGCCTGAAGTCGAGCCCAAAAGACTTGGACAACATCAGCGCTACAGTGCAAAGTGGAGTCATGTGACTCCAGTCACGACCAAGCCGAGTCACTTGAAAATATCAAATGGTTACAACGCAAGGAAAATGCCAATTCCTAAAATATCTGCTTTACATGGCGCTGGAAGGAAATGTGTTGGAATGCGGCCAATGTGGCCTGGGTCCGGCGGGAAGGTCGCTGCCGGTCAAATAATAACCAGTCCAGCCGGAGTTTGATCGATCTTCCTGTCCTGTGTCCTCTCTGCAGATCGACTACACCGTCCCCACCGTCATCGCCAACGACATGAGCTACATGTAGTGAGTCTCCGCCCTGCAGTTCACCCCTCACATTCTGTCAGCTGCCGTCCTCCAGACCTCGTTAATGTCCTGATTGTGTCTCACAGTGACTACTGCACCCTGCCCTCCATCAAAGTACACAACATCGTGGTGATGATGCAGTGAGTATGGAAATGTCATCAAAAATGTGTAAAAAAAATATATATATATATTGTGTGTCACTTGGCAAATAAAAAAAAATCTGTTTTTCAGTGTAATTATTTCTGTTTTTCGTGCTATTTTTTTTTCCAGCACTGTTTTTCATGCTAATATTTTTCCGCCCTGTTTTTTTATTTTTTATTTCTTAAAATGTAAGTGTAGGGCAGTTGCCTAACTAGACCAGTAGATGACGCTAGGGCGGAAAAAAATTTGCAGGGCAGAAAAAAATTGGCATGAAAAACAGAAATAATTACACTGAAAAACAGATTTTTTTTTTTGCCAAGTGAATGCAATACGCTTCCGTATACGATAACGCTGCATTTGATGTCTTTTCACTCGCAGCAAATCTAGTATTTTTTTTAACGGCTAGAGGATTTGAACTAACACTAACGAGGTCAAAACTCACTGTCACCCCAGGGTTACTGTGACCACCTCCTACTTCGGCCATTCGGAGCAGGTCTCCCAGGAGATGTACCAATATGTGGACTGCGGCGGGAACACCACCTCGCTGCATGAGCACGTGAACGTGTAGGCGGGGGTGGGGATGGGTGGCGATCGCACATTGTTGCTGTCATCGTGGTCAGCTGACCAGTTTAAAAACTTCTTACGGTGGAACGATAGAGGAAGTTTACATTTCTATCCAATGCCAGCTTGACAAAAGAAAAAAATAACTTTCCTATTTTATTTTATTTGGTCACTCTGGATTTCAAAAACGGAATTATAGATTTTTTTTAATAAAACATTGAATTGAAGATTGAAATAGCTTTTTGATAACAATAGACAAAAGCACAGCAGTGTGACAGTCAGTCTGAAAGCTAGGCGGGTTTTTTTTTTCTTCTTTCCACTATTTTAGGGGAAATGTGACGATGAGACATTCAGGAGGAAGCTCCTCACGCGTGCCAAAACTAACAGCAATATTTAATGGCGTGAACTCCCAAGATTACTTATCATTAACAAAGAAACACCTGCAGGCAGCAGCTGGATATTTGATGCACTTTAACCAGATTTTTATCTGTAGATGTTAATGGAATGTCACCCACTCCACTGTTTAACAACGCCACTCTGGGTTGAAATTAATTCTTTGGATGCAGTGACGGCCACTGTGTTCGGCCACGGATTCTCTTTTTTTGATGTTTTATTCTTTCTTTCAGGACTAAATTTTCTCCTCGCTCTCTTTGTGCGGTTTTGTAGGAATAATTCTCTAATTCTTCTGCGTGCAATCAAGACGTGTCGTGTGACTGCAGACTTTTTTTTTTTTTTTAAAAAGGGATGTTTGCAGAACTAATGGCCACTAAATGGTCTGATCTGAAACTTTATGCTTTCGTCTGTTTCACATGACCTTTGACCTCTGTTTTTGAATTGATTTTCTGTGACGATGCTGTCATACTTGAGTTGGTTTTAACTGTCTTGTGCTCTGCTGCTCTTCTAGGTCTTAGATGATTATGACCTATCATAATTATTTTTGTTTTGGGTTTTGTTTTTACACATGACGCTGTTTCAGAAATGGCAAATAATTGATGTAATTAAACAACAAGTTCTTACAATTTTAACATTTTTTGTACAGGAATAAGAAGCTCTTAATACTAATTTGTCGTTCCTGCTAGTTTTGTTTTGTTTACCCCTTCATTTCCGTTACAGCTGTAAATGAAACGTTGTGTTCTGGATTCTGCCTCAGTTGTTTTGTGTTGTTCGAGCATGAAGATGAAAATAAATTCCTGATACACTCTCCAGCATAGTTTTGCCCTTTTTTGAGTTTGCCTGTAATGTTTGAAAGTAAACACTAGGCGGTGCAGAGTGACCATTTTAGCTAAGTTCAGCTTTTTTTTTTTTTTTTTTTTTTTTTTTTGGGTTGAAGTTATCTTTCATATATTGCATTTGAATTTAAATTTCCATCTTTTATCATCACTGCATTTTGAGGGCTTCACCAGTATCACAATTATAAGGGGTCTAAGTGAACACTTATTTTCATGACTAAATGTGGAAATTTGTTGTCAATCAACAAAAATAGATTCCAGCATCATCAACTAAAAAAAAAAAAAAGTCATTTTATACATGCAATAATAATCATTGTTTGGTTTTACATTTTAAAAAATATATGAATCAAACTGCACCTTGAGATACATTTCTCACTGTTGGCTCTACTTCGTCTTAGCTGAAGCTTCATGTTTCCTGTGTGTTTCGACAAAACTACAGCTGCTAAAACCATTTGTGTGGAGGTTAGATTTCTTTTTTTTAAAAAAGGAATTGAGGTCAGTTGTGCATGCTGCTTGTATCTGTCGTCTTTTAAAACTGATGCTGAGAAGTGAAAGAATTCCAGGTCTGACTGAACAGCTGTTCTATAGATTCTCCCCTCACCCCACAAGTCAAATACACCCCACACTTCCTCCACTGGGATTGGAGGAAATTACTTTTCCATATGTATTCAGTGTTAGCAGTTCATAGAACGTATCACTTTCGAAAATGTAAAAAAAACAAAAAAACAAACCTGTTTGGCTCCACAACAACCTGGTTTCCCTTCTTCTTCTTCCTATGAAGGAGACAAGTCATTTAAACACGAGACACGCAGGAGATTTGAAGTTAATTTTGAATGAATGTTGACCAATCCTAAAAACGGAATTTGGCAACATTCTTAATAAAGTAGAAAACAATATTCCAAGGTGGAAAAATTAATTTTTCTAACTCATTCAGCATCAATAAACAATTTGAAGTTTTAAAGTGTCTGTAGTTACTTTCACAAAGTACACACGGCGGTAGACGTGGCTATTGCATTTTTCAACTCTGTGTAGACTCTCTGACTGTGTAATAAATACGTGGAATTTTCTGAGTGTAGTCCAGGAGTTTTTAAAGTGTGAGACAGTGAGCCTCCCACTGCGGTCAAGCCAACCAACAAACCAACAAAACGCGGTCGAGCCGGCACACACTCGTTTTTTCTGACTCTGTGTACACCAGGTATTACGGTAGTAACTGTCACATTTGATAATATTAAGCATTATTTTTGTGTCGGCACTAATTTGAGCAGCCCATCAAGTAGCTTTGGGATGCTGGGGGTGCGTCCGCATTGTTGTGTTTCTCTCAGTTACAGAGAGCGCCATTAAAGTGACGTCACTCAGGACCTACAGGTGCCGTCGTCTTTTTTGCACAGTATATGACGTTAATCACTGAGCAGTGAGCACAATGAGGAAACTAGGTCCAATCGCTTTTGTCTGTACTTGGTGTCAGACGAATATTTTTGGAAAATTCTTAGTTGTCAGTTGATTCTGTTCCATATCTACCTGGTAGTGCCCCACCCAAGTGGGTGCCTGCCTGGCGTGCACAGAGCAAGCGGAAATTTGTTGTTTGTCCAACTGTTGGTTGTTTGGTTGTTTGTTTGGCTTGACCGCAGTAGCCTCCCCTGCAGTGAGGATAGAGACACATTGGATTTTAATTCAATTCATCCAAAACCCGGAGAAAACAAAAAGAGAAACTTACGGCACGGCGTTGAGCATGCTAACGGCTAACAACATGGTTTTTGCGTTTGGCTAAACTTTTTTGTTGCTGACATTCTATGAAAGTTCAGTTTGTGACACGATGGTTTTCTTGAAATAACAACAACAATAACAACAACAATAATATTAATCTTTTTTTTTCTCAATTCGACGAATCTGCATCTCATCTTTCAATTCAATCGGCACTAACTTCATAACCGAGCTAGCTTGTGTGTCAACTAGCCGACCGACTAGTTGCCACCTGACTGCCAAAAAAAAACAATATTTTTAAACCCAAAATAGCGACGTTTCTGTCACGGACAGCATGTGCGTAAAGTCACAAGTAGACGGTTTTTTTTAAAAAAAAAAAAAAAAAAAAAAGAGGAACATGACTGAGTTCCACACACCGGCCGCCCCCCAGTGGAAGACCCTCCCCCGGCCGGCTGAGCAGTGGGTCTGCTCTGCACTGCTCTGGCGTGCAGCAGCAGCAGCAGCAGCAGTGTGTCGCTGTTCACTGAGGCTCCTTACCGCTTCCCGTCCACTCTTCTCCAGCTTCTCCTCCTCGTCCTCGTCCTCCCGGGGCCACCCAGTGCCGCTCCTGCCATGGCTCCTGCTGCTCGCGGCTTGGTCGCCGTCGCCGTCGCCGTCGCCCTCGCGGCCCTGCTGGCCGTTTGCTCGGCGGGCTCGGACGCGCCTCGCGGGGTCGCGCTCGGCTTCGTGTTTGACCCCGCGGCCAAGTGCGAGCCGCCGTGCCAACACTCTGGCGTCTGCATCCGCAACGACACGTGCCTCTGTGCCAGGGGCTATGAGGGAGAGACCTGCCAGTATGGTGACGTGACGCTGCTTCTTCGACGCATCATTTGCATGCCATCTTTTTTTTATGTGCTCAAAATGTCAAGAAATGCGTGAAAAAAAAAATACGATCTGAATTCCAGTAGATGATGATGATGACATGATAATGCATGCAAAAGTTTTGTTCAACTCTGCTCCTCGTTCTTTTCAAATACTTTTTTTTTAAATATATATATATCTACATATAAAAGAATGAAAAAAAATTAACGCACACTAAAGAAACAGCATCTGAAATGATGAAAAGATTCAGTCTCACTCATTGTCTCCCACACCAGATTCCATATGTTCAAGCGTCAGCTCAATGCAGTTAGACATTTATTATTATTATTATCAGTATTATTATTATAATTATTATTATTAATCGACTTGTCCAGGGTGTCACCCTGCCTTCGCCCTAAGACAGCTGGGATAGGCTCCAGCAGACCCCCGTGACCCTGAATAGGAATAAGCGGGTATAGAAGATGGATGGGTGGATGGATTATTATTAATGTAGCCAAAACAGTGATGTGAAAATTCTGCATGTCCTTGTGTGAATGCAGCCAACTGCGATCCCAAGTGCAAGAACGGAGGGGTGTGTCTCCGGCCTGGAAAGTGCAGATGTCCTCCTGGATTCGGCGGGAGGTACTGCCACAAAGGTGAGCAGAACCCCTCACCGCGGCTTGAACTAGTGCTCGGTTGTCTTCTGGCCAGCGTGTTCTTCGCTGATGCTATAATTGTAAAGCCTTTTGGTCGTGTCTTTGACTCGTGTGTGTTTCCTCTGGCAGTGACGTGTGACGGAGGCTGCTGGAACGGCGGCGAATGCTTCGCCGTCAACGGCGTGGCCAAGTGCATCTGCCCGTCCAGCTGGAGCGGCTCCAAGTGCCAGGAGGGTGCGTTTGCTAGCGGCGTCCGACAGGCACATGAACTGCAGGTCAAAGTCCCCAAATGGAGTCTCAGTCGGGGGCCCTCGGCCATCCGTCAGCAGGAGCCGCCGCTGACAGCCACAAAGCTTAAGTGCTTTCCCAGGTCCAACTGAGGCCTCGGCTGGCCCGACCTGACAGGAAGCAGCATTCCTCCAGTAAATTCAACTCAGAGGAAACAAAAGGCCGTTTTGTTTACAGCCCGTGAATAATTGAGTTAACGCTTTGCAGTGAATGAAAATGAATGAAAATGTCCTTTTGTAACATGCATCCCCCCATAAAATCCACAAACAACCAACTTCAAGTTGCATGAAACAAAAGCTACTGGCTTTGTGCTAAACGTGACTGTATGGCAGTGAGGATTTATTTTTTTATAATTTATTTATTGAATCAAGATCTTGAGTGATTCATGATCCGTTTGCTGTGGTTTAGTCAAACAGACTGAAGCCCATGTCATCCTCAGATTCTTCCCTGACCTCCTCCTGGGCAGCTGGGGCTGCTGCAGCAGTCTCAGCAGCTGCAGCAGGAGCTGCGAGGGGTCAGCCAGATAGGCTTCGACCTTTCCTGCCAGAGGGAAGGACTAATCCGTCTTCACAGCAACAGCCAGGGCTGTAAACACTGCCATTGTCAATACACTTGTTGGATGAGGAGACCATAGGAGAAGGGCGAAATGTTCAACATGTTGAGGAGCGTGGCCTGCTGGCACCAACCTTGTGGCCAGTCTTGATAAGAACGACATCCCTTAAGATTTCAGTGGTTCCTCTGGAGATCTTGGTCGTGATACCCAGAGCCTTGAAGAAAGAGGTCTTCTCAGGACCCAGACCAGTGCTCTGGGCAGGAACGGTCACATCACAAGGGGTGATGGCACCAACACGGGCAGCTGCAGGCACCTTGTTTTCCAGCAGCACGTCTCTGATCTCAACCAGATCCTCTTTGGTGAAGACAAAGCCCACGTTTCCTTTAATGTGGGGCACTAGCTTCTCCAAGCAGGGTTATCCTCCAGGTGGCCACGGATGGCTTTGCCCATCGTGGTGTTTTACCCATGAGGACCACGACCTTGTTCCGCAGGGACAGACGGATGGTCTGCATCTGCTTGGTTGGAAGATTTTCAGGAAGTAAGGAGGAAGCGGAGCTCAGAGATGAGAGCTTATTAGAGACCATTTGATTTAGTCACAGACTTCTTCATGACTCCAAGCTCAAAGGTTGGGGTCTCGAGCTGGGAGCCAGAAACTCACGGCAGTTGAAGTTAAAAATGAAGCTAATCATCTCTCTCCACTCTGTTCCCTCGCTGCAGCGACTTGCCCTCAGGGCTGCAGGAATGGGGGGGTCTGTGTGGCCCCGGGAATCTGCAGCTGTCCGGAGGGATGGCTGGGCGGGGCCTGCCACACTGGTGAGTTAGGACACGCCCACCACCAGTTACAGTTATGTCAAATATTTGGGCATGAGGTTGACTGAAAGGAAGTCTTTTAGTTTTATCCTTTCTCCAGAAGTGACAGTGATTTGTTATCATGCTTTTAAATATTTGGTGTAACTCTGTGTTTTTGTGCCTGGGCTCCAGCGGTGTGTTCACTGCCCTGCCTGAATGGAGGAAAGTGTGTTTCTCCCAACAAGTGTCGCTGCCGTCCGCCGTTCTCCGGCCACCGCTGCCAGGAGAGAAAGAAGTACAAATAGTGGGACCCTGCTGGTCGTCAAAGGTTAATGACATTGAGTCTGGAAGCTTCATTTCCATGAATTTGTGTGTAACTTTTTAAAAGAGATTAAAAAAAAAAAAAACATTTGTTCTCAGCTTACTGTATAAACCTGATGGGTGCTGTACTGTCACTAGAATTAAAGTCCAGTGAACAAACACAGTTGAAATTGTACTTTTTTTTTATTACGTTCGCTCATCTGGTGAGGAAGAAAACTCAAAGTGAAAATGACTTTTTTTTTTTTAAATACTACATATAACTTAGAATAATGGAGGAAATGAAAGGAAAGTGTAATAAATGCAACATCAAGTCTAAAACGCTGATAATAATAATAAAAAAAAAAAAAGCAAGCAAGCAGGCTTTTATTGGAAATAATAAAAAGATAGTTTACCTCAGTTTGGAAAATGTGGGGGGGGAAACAACTAGTCTGGTTAAATTGTGCAGAGAGCTGATGAGTCACTGGGAGCCCCGAGGTAGTGGGTTACAAAGACACAACGACAAGTGCGACACATCCAGTCCATCTGTTCACACAGACACAGAAACAGGCAAAGATCCTCTGCCTTTACTTGCTGCTGTCCGCTGCTTTCATACCTGTGACGCCTGCAAACATGAAGCGTAAAGCAAATAAACTTTTCCTCCGAGATGTTAGACAACAAGCATTCATACTGAGGTCTGGTTGAGAACACAAATATGTTTGTAAAAGTATCAAACTGACTGTTTCCTTGAGCATCGTTGGGTCTTGTTTCCATATCCACAACAAAATCCAATCATCCTGATGTTTTACTTTGTATTTGATCAATTCAACCAACAGTTCATTGTTATCGGTGCTCCGTAAGCTTCTCTATGCTGCCCCCTGGTGTTCCAAAATGCACTCAGTTGACTAGACTCAAGCTACACATTGAAGTCTTTGTATATAGCAGGGGTGTTAAATAGAAATAACAACAACTTCCAGTTGTTCTCTTTGTTTTACTTCGTTCGTGTTCTTTGAGGACTCTGCAAACTGCATCAGTGTTGCCAACTCCTCAGTAAGGAAAGTCGCTATTGGCTGTCCTGAAAGTCGCTAGAAGTCACCAAATGACCTCATCATCTAATTTGCACAATTGACAATTTGCACTTGATCGCAACGTAACAACACCAGGAAAAGTCGCTAGAGTTGTCGCTAGTTGCTTTTGACAAAAAAAAAAAAAAAACAAAAAGTCGCTATGGGGAGAATAGCGACTTTTTGGGGGGACAAAGTCGCCAAGTTTGCGACACTGCTCTGCATCAATGATGGCAGCCAATAGGAGAGGTGAGTGGCCGATTTGCTCAGCCCCAGTATTGAGTTTGTTTGCAAAGCAGAAACGATATTGCGACACCAAGTGGACACATTTAGAACGGCACTTTCTTTCACTGATAGATTGCAGTTTTTATACTTTTGCAAAATCATCTCGCGGGCCGGAAGAAAACAGTTTTGAGGGCCTGATCCGGCCCGCGGACCGTATGTTTGACACCCCTGGTATACAGTCTTTGTGAAGATTATGCATCTGTGCCGCAGCAAAATAGCATAGTTTATTTGCGAAATAAATGGTGAAATCAATGAAAAGCTTCCAGCACTGACCTTCAATGCACAGGTGGGGCCCTTGAAGCCTCTGCGACAGTGGCAGTAGTCGGGCAGGACGCAGCGGCCGCCGCTCAGACAGCGCCGTGTGCACACCGCTGACAACAAGTGTTTGATTTCAAAGAGGGGTGAAAAAACCAAAAAAAAAAAACACTTTCTATTGAAATTTACTACCTGATGAATGAACCCACCTGTTTGACATTGGAGCCCCTCCCAGCCAGCGGGACACTGGCAGGTGTTTGGTCCCAAACACTCGCCGCCGTTTTTACATTTTTGCAGGCAAACGGCTGCGGCCAAAGAAACAGAAGCACATAAGAATCTGAGACGGCCACGAAAAGATGCAAAACATTTTTTGAACACTTAATTAAATGTCTTTTTGAGGAAAAAAAAACACTTTACAACTTTACAAACTTTACAAGGGCTGGCAACTTTATCTATATGAAAAGTTGATTGTGAAATAGTTTTCAGCTGCTGAAAGTATGACCAATCAGAGTCTTTCGAGGAGAGTAGGCGGAGCTCCAGACAGAAACAGGAAGTTCCTGCAGGCCAGTGAGCTGTGGCGGCTGCAGCACGGATGCCATAATTTGATTGATGGTCTTTGGAAAGCTTCTTATTGTTTTTTTTTGTTTTGTTTTGTTTTTTAAAAGTTCCTCCCCTTTTTTATTAAAACAGTTTCCACAGTGTCTCTATGTTCCACATCCCCGGTGGACGTCTCTCTGTCTACCTGCGGTGCCAGATCATATGCACATAAAATGAATGCCGCTCACGTATGTTGCATCTTCTCCCTCTCCAGCCGGAGGCGCAGGAGCAGGTGTTGGGTCCCACACACTTGCCTTTGTTCATGCACACGGGGTCGCACACACCTGCAACACATGGGGTTACACCGCCGTCATCTTGCACACACACACACACACACACACACACACACAGACAGACAGACAGTGCGGGGTGGTGACTCACTCCTCTGACACCTCTTCCCTGTGTAGCCTTCAGGGCAGGAGCAGACGTTGTTCCTCCTGCACTGGCCTCCGTTCTTACAGGGGGGGCTGCACACGGCTGCAAACCACAGCGACCACACGGTGACCATTTTCACAATGTTGAGTTGAGGTTTTGATTTTTTTTTTTGCAACACAGACCCCCAAGAGGACTAGCCGAGCGGTCCATTTAGCCCTCTGTTAGAGGCCGCGCCGCAAAACTTTCAACCCCAAAAACTAGAAATGATGCTTTGTTGCAGTCCAACAGGAAGGAGTGCAAAAGCAAGGTGAAGTCAGAGGGCGGAGCAAACACCTGGCTGGGGGGAGGGGGAGGGACACCAACTTGAGAGAGATTCACAAGTGGTCACTTTCCAGAACTGAGTGTTTTTACCAATTAATGGTAAAACGCTGGTCAGCTCCCAATGACTCTGAAGAGCGACTGCGTTCTTCAGCAGTCAACTGATTAGATTGACGGGGAGGAACTACAGCAGCCAGAGTACGCTGTCTGGTGGCTGGCGACACATCCAAGGGTAGAACTGAAGCAAGGGTGGCTTCATCTCGGAGGCTTACCGATCTGGCACTGTGAGCCGTAGAAGCCTGCGGGGCAGGCGCACACATCGGGCCTGACGCAGGTTCCACCGTTGAGACAGACGGGACTGCAGAGAGCTGAGGGTCAAACACACACACGCACACACACACACACTTTAATTGCACCTCCACACTCGTCCATCCATTCAGGTCTTGGCAGCAGCTCAGCACCTGAGTTGCACGTCGGTCCGAACCAGCCAGGTTTGCATTTGCAGACGTCCGGGGAAACACACTGGCCTCCGTTCTCACAGTGTCTGTTACACACCACTGGAAAACACACACACACTTGATTTGGGTGATTCAACTCCCAGACATAATTCCGTAATTATTACAACAGCAAATATTGCAAAGCTAAAGCTTCATATTTTATACAGAAGCGTCTCACTGATTTCACAGCGGGGTCCCACGTAGCCGTAAGGGCAGGTGCACAGGTTCCTGGCCAGACAGGTGCCTCCGTGTCGACACGGCGGCTCGCAGCTCGCTACACACACACACACACACACAAAACCAGGCACACAAACACTGCTGCATGAAGCCGATATTTATTCGGTGTGTGTGTGTGTGTGTGTGTGTGTGCGTACACACGTGCCTACCTTCCCCGCAGGTGGCGCCGCTGTAGCCGGCCGGACACTGGCACACGTTGGGCTTCACACACCGCCCGCGGTTCCTGCAGTCGGGTCGGCACACAGCTGAGAGGAAGGCAGAAGAAGATCAGTGATGCTCTGCTCTCCTCCTGGAGATGTTTTCCTCGTCTTCCCGCCAGCTCACCGATGTGGCAGCCGTAGCCGGTGTATCCTGGTTTACAGGTGCAGGTGTTGGGCAGCGTGCACTCCGTGTTCCTGCCGCACGGGAACCTGCACACGGCTGCAGTCAAACACAGGCTTTACTTGTTGGAACGAAGACAAAGAGGACGATAAGACAACAAAAAGCTGCGGGTTTTCGAAAATGTTCTGAAAGGGTTGCGGACCAAATGGTTCGACCAATCAGCAGCAGGGGCGACAGGCACCTTGACATGCGACTCCGTCCCCGGTGTAGCCGTGAGGGCAGCGGCCACACCTGAAGGCGGCGGCAGCGATGGGCTCGCAGGGAACGCCGGGAAAGCAGGGAGAGTCGGCACAGGTCACATGGTGCGGCGGGCCGGCCCCCTCTGCCCTCTCCTCTGTGGGCAGAGCCCCAAACGCGGGGGTCTGTGGCGCCGTCGTCCTCCTGCCACTGGAGACGCCCACCTCTGGCTGGCTCCACCCACCGGCCAGTCGTCCGGAGGAGGATGTGGAGGAGGAGGAAGAGGAGGAAGTAGTGGGCGGAGTCTTTCTGCTGGAATTTGGCTTGGTGCCGCGAAGTGGGCCGTCCGCACCCTGACCTGCAAAACACTGCAAGTTAGAGGACAACTCAACATCATACAGTGCACACTGCATCGCTGTCCAGAACTGTCCTGCATTCAGGCACACACTGCAATGTTTGTATATTTTCAACCTGTTATATTCTGTACATACAGTACAATACAGTACAACAGTTAAATTATTCATTTAAATATGTATATATACATATATATATATATATATATATATTTAAATGAATAATTTAACTGTTGTATATATCTAAGTGTATATACATGTATATACATATATATATGTATATAGCGGATATTGTATATTCTGTACATTTGTATTTACTACACTGCTAAGCACTGTGGTTGGATGCTAGCTGCATTTCTTTGCTCTGCACTGTGACAGGTGCAATGACAGTAAAGTTGATTCTTCTCTAATCTAATCTAATCTAATCTAATCTAATCTCATCTAAACCTCCTCCGAGCTCTGCGGTCAACCTACGTGTGCAGTTTGTTCCGTCGCCGCTGTATCCTGACGGACAGCGGCCGCAGGAGAAGGAGCCCATGGTGTTGTTGCAGCGGACTCCTGGGAAACACGGCCAGGAGGCACACTCGTCAATGTCTCCTCTGCAGGTGCGGCCTGAATTAAAAAAAAAAAAAAGATCCCATAAGTTGATGATTAAAATTAGAATTGAATGAGACGTGTGCAGGTGCATCCGCCCCTCACCTGTGGTCCCTGCTGGACAGACGCAGGTGAAGGCGTCGACTCCGTCCAGGCAGCGTCCCAGCCTGCAGGGGTTGGGCTTGCAGTCGTCCACGTTCACCTCGCACTTGTCACCCGTGAACCCTGCCAGACACAGGCAGCGGTACGTCCCACCGCCGCCCACCGCATCTGCCACACAGGAAGCTCCGTTCAGACAGCGGCAGGCGCTCACGGTCACCTGGCAGCAAGAGGAGGAGGGACGAGCAGGATTACAATCAACCTGCAAGCAACTCCAGTTTAGCTGGAGCTCAGAGATTCATATCACGAGCATCCTCAGTCATCTTTTCCTCTTCCTTTGGACCCAGAAACTCATCCCAGCAGGTTTGAGTTGGGATGTTGGTGTAGAAAAAAAGCAGAATAAACAGCAAGGCAAACAACCAGAATTCATGTTTTTTTTTTTTAACCATGAAACATATATAAATAAATACATAGTCCATAAAAATAATTTATCACAATCATATTTGGTGATAAGCGTGTTTGATATTCCTATCGCCAAATGATTTGTGCTCCACTCACCAGACTCATTTTTAAGGTATGATAAAAAAAATGATCAGAAATGTAATTTTCAAGGTGATTTTCTGTGTATTTGGGGACACACAGTCCGAGCCAGAACATTAGAAGGTTGTTGTATTTCTCCATGTGTGAACTCCTCTGAGCCAACAACCCAAGACAGACTTTCTAAAGGCTCAGGAGCCTTTTGCAGGTGTTTTGGATTCTTTGGACTCTTTGAAGCTACAAAACTGAAGCTTTTCACACTATTCTAATGTTCTGAGTTTGTGGCTTTGTGCTTTTAATAAGCTGAAAATCTTAATCAGCAAAGTGACAACAAGGAACTGCTTGAGATGTCAATTTGCGTGGAATGGCTCAATAAAATGTGTTGCTTTCATCTTTGATGTTAAATTGCCAAAATAAAACAACTTTTACTTGATATTTTTTTCGAAGTACCTGTAATATATAACTAAGCGTGAAAACAGAAATATGGTTTAATCAGGATTGAAGACCATCCAAACCCCAGTGTTTACCTGCAGAGAAGCTCTGGTCTCTGCGCCACACTCGTCCCTCGCGGTGAGCAGGAACGCGTGCGTGTCCGACGCTCCGGCTGCGGCCTTCCACGTCAGCAGGCCGGCCGGTGACAGCGACGCCCCCTTGGGGCCGGAGTCCAGACTGAAAAGCACCGGCGAGCCCTCAGGGTCCCGAGCCTGCAGCTGGTAGGAGAAGTTGTGGCCCTGGAGGGAGCGAAGCGGAGCCAGCGGAGGCGGCGGGTGCAGCACCGGAGGTTGGTTCCCTGCAAGTGATGAGACCAGCAAGGTGTCCAGGGGTCAGACTGACCACACCAGGACTCCCAGAGTTCTGCTGAACATCGCAGGGACTCACTGTCTGCTGTCGTCCAGCTGTGTGCGGACGAGTCGGGGCGGCACCTGAGACAGGGGCTGCTGGGATTGGACTGGCCCTCGCTGTAACACAGGCCGTCAATGTTGCACGTTTTCTCCTGGAAGGAAGAAAGAAAAAAAAAAAGATCTCCTCATCGTCAGCATGAAGGTATTGACACAATTATTTAAAGCACGAAAGATCCTCGGTTAACTAGTAAGAAACACCAAACAGGAAATGAAGACTCTATTGTGATGACGATGACGATGATGATGATGATGACTGTGGTGATCATGATGTGGATGATGATAATGATGATGATGATGATTTTGATGATGATGATGATGATGATGATGATGATGATGTGGATGACTGTGGTGATCATGATGTGGATGATGTGGATGATGATAATGATGATTTTGATGATGATGATGATGATTTTGATGATGATGATGATGATGATAATGATGACAGTGGTGATCATGATGTGGATGATGATGATGATGATAATGCTGATTTTGATGATGATGATGATGATTTTGATGATGATGATGATGATAATGATGACAGTGGTGATCATGATGTGGATGATGATGATGATGATAATGATGATGATTTTGATAATGATGATGATGATGATAATGATGATGATGACGGTGATCATGATGTGGATGATGATGTGGATGATGATGATGATGATGATTTTGATGATGATGATGATAATGATGACAGTGGTGATCATAATGTGGATGATGATGATGATGATAATGATGATGATTTTGATAATGATGATGATGATGATAATGATGATGATGACGGTGATCATGATGTGGATGATGATGTGGATGATGATGATGATGATGATTTTGATGATGATGATGATAATGATGACAGTGGTGATCATAATGTGGATGATGATGATGATGATGATGACAGTGGTGATCATGATGTGGATGATGATGATGATGATGATGACAGTGGTGATCATGATGTGGATGATGATGATGATGATGATGATGATGATGACGGTGATCATGATGTGGATGATAATGATGATGATCATGATCATGATGTGGATGATGATGATGATGATGATGATGATGATCATGATGTGGATGATGATGATGATGATGATGATGATGATGACAGTGGTCATCATGATGTGGATGATAATGATGATGATCATGATCATGATTTTGATGATGATGAAGATAATGATGACAGTGGTGATCATGATGATGATGATGATGATGATGATGATGATGATGATGGTGGTGGTAGTGGTTTTGACATGTTGACATTTCCATGTCAAAATGTTATTTTTAAATTCATTTTTGGTATAAATGTAAATTTCTTCAAAAAGGACATATACAGATTTGCAAAAGAAGGTGTGAAGGGGCTTCCCCTGGCCACACCTCTCCTCTGGAGGAACCAAGAGTCTTAGCAGTTACATGTCAGAAAATCCGTTTTACAAATTCAACAAGACAGCTTGATGAAGGAACGCAGTTTTGCTGCCTCTTGGACTAAAAAAATGCTCCGTGAGCCTCCGTCGTGGGGAATGGATGTGTAGAGAGCAGATACATCACAAGTAGCTCCAAGTGGGACTCGACAACAGGCCGAGACGTTGTGGAAATAAATGTTACATTCGGAGTGGAGTGTGCGGTGGCGGTTGTGATGACGAAACCAGAAGTTGTAGCAATAGAAGACGTCTCACCCTCAGCCTGCACATGCCCTCGGTGTCCAGGCTGCAGATCTGACAGGCTCCGTCGTACAGCGTCAGGATCTTGGCGTTGCTGTAGCTGTGGCCGTCGTTGGACACCTGCCGGCGGACGAGACTTGGTTACAGAGGGTCCGGAGCCGGGGCGTAAAGCGGCGAGCAAGCGGTCACATCTGGCTGCCTGCTGTCAGTGCGGCACCAGATGTGCTGCCTATCGAGGGTCATGTGACGGATGAGGAGAGGACGAGCAGAGACATTAGGCTGGAGGAGGAAACACAAGCGGCTGACCTTGATCTGCCAGCGAGCCAGCGGCCTGCTGGTATCGGTAGCGGCGTCGGGTTCCGGGCCTGCGGGAACCCGGCCTTCCTCCAGGGGGAGCTGGCACTCCATGGCCGCCTGGTCCAGGAAGACAGCCGGGACAAACTGGGGCTTGTCCAGCAGCCAGTCGCCGTCCTCAAACTGGAGAGACACACAGGGGATGGAGAGACGTCAGACCTCTAATGTCTTCTAAAATAAATAAATAAATACATACATGAATAAATAATCAATATTAATATTCCCATGGATTCAGTTCAAAGTACCTTTTCTTTGACAAACTCGCACTTGAGCTGGTAGGAGTTGCTGAAGCCCTGACCGAAGACCTGCACAGTGGAGCAGTCGCCCTGCCGGACGTCGCACAGACCCTCCTTCTCCAGCTCCCTGATCTCCGGGATCTGGTCTGCACAGCCGTTCAGAGCAGAGCAAAGCTTTCAGCGCTGCCAGTGAAGACTGGATCTAGCACGGATGGATTATCGTGGAGGATCATGGAGCTATTGAGAATATCAGAAGACATCTGAATGCTGTTTTTTGACACAGACACAGATTTTTTGGGGACACTTTAACATGGAACCTTGTTTTCAACAAGGATTAAATTGTCAATGTCAACCAACATCACAACCTAAATATGGAAATTAACAATAACGGCTGCAGAAAAGTGATTTTCTCCTGCTTTCCTACCAGAGATGGCGCTGCAGTCGTAGGAGCCGAACCCGGGGAAGCACAAGCAGCCCCACTCGGAACACTGGCCGTTCCAGCTGCACATGTTGGGGCACCTGAGCAGAGCCGCTGCCTCCTGATGCTCCTGCTGGCCCCTCCCCTTCTCCACCAGCCGCCGCTCGCATTCGTTCTCCAGCAGTGGCAAGGTGGCGTTGAGCCACGCCGGCTCATCCTTGAGCTGCAGGTCACTGACGCACATGGACACCGCCTGGGCCAGGACGGACTCGGCCAGCAGGGGGCGACAACCGGACGCCAAGCTGGAGTTGAGCACGGCCTGCTGGCACAGAGCCCTGGCCTGCTGCTCGCTCATCCCCGACGGGGTGGGCCAGGTCGGGGACACGACCCCTGGGGCCGCCGCCTCGTGGTCCTCCGGGAAAAAGTAGGCGGCGCCCTCCAGGTCAGCCTGGTTGAGGCTCTGGCGCCGAAAGTTGTGACGCTGGCTGTGTCCCACTGCTGAAGCTCCGCCCCGGAGGAGAAGTTCCTCCCAGGAGGGTGAAGGTCGCCGCCCTGATTCCGGGGCCGTCCAAAGTACTCGGCAGTGACGTCCCGAGTGGGGATGACGCCAGAGAGACGCACGTTGCCATGGTGCCAGCAGGTGGCGTTGGAGGCGAGGAGGAGGAGGAGGAGGCTGACGAGGGCTGGGTCTTGGCTGATGCAGGGCGGGACCCAGGCTGACAGTTGCAGAACCTGCGAGGGCCGGCAGTGGTCACGCTCAGAGGTGGGGGCTCGGTGTCAAACAGGCTGCTGCCTGGACCAAGTCTAGGAACCAGAGGAGGAGGACGAGGGAGGAGCGGAGGTAAAGGAGAAGGGAGGCTTTGCATTAGCATTAGCATTAGCACACTAACTGCAACAGAAGTGAGTAGCAGCCGACGCTGACCACTCACGCTTTCAACATGTCTCTCACTGGCCTCACTGCTGCAACCACTGGCCCAGGTCAGCGTCAGTTTGTAAATATAAAAAAAAATAGCTACTCTATATTTCGATAAACCAAGTGTTTATTGGTAATGACCTATTAAAAATAATTGTATCATAATAATTCCAAGATATTAATAATATTATGACTATAAATAATAATTCAAAAAACATGTGCTTGCAGATCTGCGTCTTCAAGCCAGACGACCGTCGTTTGGATGATGTTATTTTCTCTGCAGTTACACAGCAATGTGCGTGGGTGTTGTCGCATTGTACGTTCATACACGTCATCTTGTCTCTAAGGGGCCGTTCACACAGGGACAGGTTTTTTTGGAACCGCACATTTTGAAACACATTTTGAAATGTTCCCCCTTTTTTTTTTTTTTTTCGCTGACCTCCATTCTGAGATGAAAGCCTGAACGTCCTGCAGTGCGGCGCCCCCTGTGGACTGGAAGTCGTTGGCCGGATCTCCGTCGTAGGTGCCGCAGAGGCCCTCAGTGTGGCGCCGGTCCGAACCAGGGGCCCTCACAGTCAAACTCATCCCCCAGTCTGAAACGTCGGCCCGAATGAAGGCCCCTGATGAGAAGCTCACCTGGCGTCCGGACAGAGGGGGGAGGGGCTCTGTAACCACAAGCCACAGCGCCCCCTGCAGGGCCCCAACCAATCCATGAACATTTTGAAAAGTAACCCCAGGCGGCTGCTCACCGTGACCTTGCGTCCCTGGTAGGACTCTGCGATCCGGACGGCATTCCTGCCGGCCCCTCCCCTCTGCTTCACAGAGAGGTGGGGTCTGCTCTCCCCCACCTCACCGCCGCACATGTCAAAGGCGACCAGCTCGCCGCTGCCGCTGTCCCTCGCCGCGAAGCCGCACGCGCAGGAGGCGGCGTGCACCAGGCTGCCGCACTCCCACTGACGCACGTGGACCTCCAGCAGCCCGGAGCTGCTCTTGTACAGGACAAAGGTTCCCACCTGGTAGTTCTCATAGCGCCTGGAAGGGGGAACAGAGCGAGGAAGAAGGAATAGCTCACACGTTATTATTCTCTATACGCAGGGACTACCCGGAAAATTACAATATCAAGTAAAAGTTGTTTTATTTTGGCAATTTAACATAAAAGATGAAAGCAACAAATTGACATCTCAAGCAGTTCCTTGTTGTAACTTTGCTGATTAAGATTTTCAGCTTATTAAAACCACAAACCCACAAACTCAGAAAATTATTATAAAATTTGAGGGTTTTTTTTTCAAGCTGCAAGACCTGATCAGCAAAATCCAAAGAAATAAAAACTGGAAATATATTGATTTGCATATTATTCCTTTATATAATATGTCACATTCACCTTTTAAGTTGAATTGCAGAAATACAGCAACCTTTTCAGGATATTCTAATTTCCTGGGCAGTACTGTAAACTCTGTGATCTCAGTGGTGAGCTGCATGTTGGCAGGGTTGAAATACCTGCCGTCAAAAGTGATGACGTGAGGGTCAGTGAAGGAGTAGCAGTAGGCAGCAGGCACGTCGTTGACCGTCACCTGAAAATGACACGACGACGTAACACAACCTCAACTAGAGGAAACCTGATCCAGGACCAGAACACACAGAAATAAATAAATAAAATAAAATAAAAAGAAAACAAGGCGATTTAGCATGACACTAACTCTACTTATTGAGCAGAGAAAGGACTACTTTTGATGTCAATAAACTCTTCTAGGACGTTTAGGCGAGGCGAGCTAAATTCAGATGATCAGAGCAGTGAAATGTTTAGAACATTTAAAACAGAAAAGGATTTTCAATGAAAGTTTTAAAAACAATGACAGAATATGAAAAGCCTTGAATATCATCAGGTAAATGTAATGCAGAATTCAAGTTACCTGTGTTTTCTGCTAATGCTGCTGCGACTAACAATGAGGATATAGATTTGACTTCATCTGCTGCTACATTTTTCAGAGTTTTGTACCATTAAGGTGCTAGAAAAGCGCTACATCAGTGCAGTCCGTCTACCTTCTGAACACGTGGAAGATCCAACAAAACATTGCTTTTAGCAAGGTGGCTGTAAACATAGGGCTAAATATGCAGCTGTTTCTGGGGATCTAAAGAGGTTTTTGGATATTCACTCATGTGCGGTGGCTCCCCTGGAGTCCTAACCGAAGGACCGAGAGTCACGACGACTGACCTACGGGTGGATTTAACGAATTGCAAGCCTGCAGAGTTGCCTTAGGTTTTTACCTCGGCAGGTTCTGGCGAGTATCCGTTCCACAGGAAACTCTGGGAGCTGATGGGAGCGGCGGAGATCCGAGTCGTCCGGTTCCCCTCGCTGACAAAGTCCGTGACGGGACTGAAGTGGACGAGGGCCCGGCTGCAGACGCCGTCCCCGCAGGGAACCTGAGGCAGGTCCACCAGGCAGGAGGACAGAGACACACCTGCCTCCTGGAGACCTCCTCTACCTTCCACAGGAGACGACGGGAGAACGGAGACAGTGAGGAACCGGCCCTGTCTGGACTCTCTGCTGAGCCTCCCCCTCACCTTCGCCGCTAGTGGCGAGCTCCAGAGTCAGGGCGCAGTGTCCTCCTGCGGGGGGCGCCACCTCTCCCGGACACGGTACGGGAACCGTGCTCTCCACCGCCAGCTCGTACAGCCGCCCGTCCTCCCAAATGCTGTTGGCCTCCGGTCGCAGCTGTGGTGAAAAACATCCGTCAGAAAACATCAGATTTTATTGCAAAACTAGGGATATAGTCAAGCAGATTACTGCTGTTTACCCGAATCCCGGCAAAGAACTCCTGACTTTCCACCCAAGAACTGTGACTGTTAGGGGAATCCAGGAAGAAAGTGGAAATGGAGCAGAAGATCTGAGGAGCAGAGGAGCAGAGAGGAGCCGGTTATTTTTAATTGGCTACCTGTTAATCCCAGACAGTCAGTTTTTTTTTTCCTTGTTCAAGGGACAAAATATGAAACTTAATGCTTTACCTTCACTGCTAAAGGTTAAGTGTCTAACATCTGGATTATTTTGAGAGGAAACAGTGACATCAAGTGGTTATATTTTAGACTGCAGCGCTCTTTCAATCCCCCTCCCCCTCCCGAGCTTGCCAGTAACCTACGGTGGCCTGCGCACACAAACCTGGATTTGCTGTCCACCTTCTTCTTTCTTGGTTTATTTGAGGATGCAGGCAAAATCACCCTAAGTATGAAATGCACTGTCAGGCGGGCTGGATTCTCCACACAGGCTTCCTTAGAAACACATTGCGGCGCAAGATGGCGGCTAACTGGTAGCAAGACCCTCGTCTCCGTATATTCTTCTGTATAAATAAGGACCATTCCATGGGTAGGAAGACCAAATAGCTTTTATTGGACTGGATTTGCACCGTTTACTCATGTATTTACAATAGAAATTGTAAATCAGGCCAAATTCAACACACTAGACCTTCACTGGACAATTAAACTGTCAATGTAAAGCACTGAGTTTTATATTTTATCCCTATCAAGAAAAAAGCTAAACTGGAATCTATTCAGGACATAATGAACGTCGACAATCTGCCCAGTCTGACGGGACAATCAGATTCTTCACTGCCAGTTCAGCCGAGAGGCCATGGATCGAGGCTTCCCACTGGTGGGCGGAGCACCAGCTGGCATGACGAGGCGCAGACCTGAGAACTTAAAACTTCACCGTTTTATTTGCTCACACATTCAGGTCCAGTTGAAAACTCGACGAACAGGAGCTCGGAAAAAGTGGACAAGCAAGACTTCGGAGTTGAAAGGTTAGATTGAGAGTTCAAAGGTTTTGTTTCTAATCGTGAAGGAGCGAGGTGATCCGTAACACCCGCCCCTGCGGACCAGCGTCCCACCTTGTCTCCCAGCCGCAGGTTGAAGCCGTCCAGCTCGATGAGGGCTGATGTCTGGACGCTGGTCTCCCGCTTGAGCTCCTCCCTCCTGCCCTCAGGACCCGAGAGGCGGGACCAAGCCACCACGTGGCCCAGCGAGCTGCCGGAGCCGGCGGTGACCGCGGCGAAGCTGCACCTCAGGTGGACGGCGCCGCCCGTCATCTCCGCGATGATCGATGGTGCGTCTGGAGGAGGAGGAGGAGGACGAGGAGACGAGCCTCCTAGGGAGGAGGAAGAGGAGGAGGAGGAGGAAAAAACTGTTTGTATGATGATAATTAAAATAATGAATAACATTATTTTAATGTATATTTCACTGGTGTTTGTTTACGTATCCTTTTTTTTTTTTTTTTTTTATTTCGTATGTTTTGGTTTTGTATCCCTTTTATTTTCTCATTTTCCTTCATGTTCGAAATAAATAAATAAGATCAAAATCAAAATCAAATAATTTGTGCATATAGCGATGATTTTTACATATATGCAACATATGTGTGAAAAGTCACGAGGAGGTGCAAGTAGAGCTTTGAAAGGTCCAGTGTGTAAACATTTTTAAGGAATCCTGCCTGACAGTGCGTTTTCGTATTCAGGGCACTCAGCTTTTATCAATGTAAAAATAGAAAATCATGCCAAATTTTACACGCTGAGAAAAGAAAGATGACAGTGACCTGCGTGCTGCTGATGAGGATGATGACAGCGGTGATGGACGATGCCGGCCCGACACCGGCCCACATGCTGCGCTCATTAGGAGGAGCAGCGAGGGGACTGACACTGCATTCCTGGCTGCCTGGCAACCCCCCCACCTCCCTACCTCCCAACTGTTTTGACCTGATACCAGGAGTCAAACACCAGGCTCATAAATGAAGAGAGTAGAGGGGGGGGGGCACTAACTTTTACATGCTCCGTCACGGTTCACCTCACCGGGGCCACAGGTCAGCGACACAGCGGGCGAAGCATCCTGCATCCCTGCTGGACAGATGGAGGAGCAGGAGAGGAAATTGTTCCAGAGAGGGCGTGGAGAAAGAGAGAAAACACTGATGAAGTTTGACTAATAAACAGGAAAACTCAGGAGCCTCCTACCCTCTGCACAGTAGCCCATGCAAGCCTGCGTGGGCTGCAGCAGGTACACCAGGAAGCTGCCGCAGTTGCGGACGCTGACGGGGATGCGGAACATGCAGCAGTCTGTGCTGCCGTTGCCGCCGCCGCTAGGGAGGGAGTGCCAGGCAGCGCAGGCCGTCAGCTGCCTGAGCTCCAGCGGCCCCGGCAGGGACTCCCCCTCAGCCAGGGAGAGCCAGACCGGAGCCTGGGTCCCACAGCGGTTCACCTGCACCATGACCAAGATGAAAACTGACTAGATTCACTTCAAAGGTTCATTCAAAAGTAACTAATAATGTTTGCTGTGATTAGTTTATTTTAGTGAGTTTATTTCGGTCGTTTTCAATAGAGGAGGCAGACGTGTGGCTATGATGGCTCTGGACGTGCCACACTAGGGCCTTGAAATGTATCATCCTATCTGTGACAAACCACCATTCTTCCCACCTCCACACACTTGGTGGGCATGCTGGCTGGCTTGTCGAAGATCTGGAACTGGTACCAGCCCGGGGTGAGGGAGTGGTCGCAGATGAAATCCTGCAGGGCCGACTGCTGCAGCCAGCTGGAGCTGAAGGTGGCGCTGCGGTAGGGGTCCTGAAGGATGGAGTGACCACCAGGCAAACACTCTGGAGGGAGGCCTGCAAACAGAAAAACATCAACCCCCACCCAGCCAGAAGCCCAGAGCCAGAGACTGAACCAATCAGAATACAAACAAATATCCTCAGGATCATCCGGTGGTCTTCACTGAAATTCTGACTTCCAAACCCTGCACGGCAAGATTTCTGACGTCTGAATTCCTGCAGATCAATCTTTTTTTGAAAAGCTTGCTTTTGACTTTCATCCGCTGACCAATTAGCGCCCAAGGATGAGGAGGAGCCACTGAATAACCGGTCTGTGTCAGCGAGGATGCACTTTTAAAAAAATAAAATAAAAAAAACTGAAACATGACACTGTAGGATTTCCTCACTTTGAGACCCGCTTGAAGGACACCGAATAGTCCAAAAAAAAAAAACACTTCAGACGGGAGTTTTCCTGGATGAACAAATGAGATTTCAGACCTCTGGTCTCCTGCCACTGTGACCTGCAGGTCAAGTGAAAGGCGAGAGCACAACTCGGCCTAGCCAACGTGGTGACGGGCGGACTGTCAGAGCTGTTCTCACACACACAGACACACACACACACACACAGAAACAACAGCCAACATTGTGACAGTGAAGTTCAGATGGGAGTTTTTGTTATTTACCATGAAACACCCATCATCAGCACAGATATGACCAACAGCGACATCTCCTGTGGTCCAACGATCACTGCATGTCAGAGTCTTCACTGACCTGTTTGAGCTCGGACCGCGTGTAGAAACACGACGCACGGCAGAAGTCCCAGAAACCTCCGCAGCCCCATGGTGCGTCTCGGCGGGCGGCGCGCGACTCCTCAAACCGCTGACACGACCTGACTGCTTCCGCCCTGGCTGGCTGGCTGGCTGGCTGGCTGGCGACGAAGAAGAAGAAGGAAGAAGAGACCAGGGAGGGCGTCCGGTCGTCCGTGGCAGCCGAGCCGCAGTGGAGCGTCGCTGCAGCCGGGCTGACGGTGGGAGGACTGCGGGGGGCTGCACCCAGACTGCAGCGGCTGTCCGCGCGGGGCTGCGCGGCTGCAGGCGCGCGGCATCACGGCGCGTTATTAGGAGGGGCAACGTTGGCATCAGAGGATCAACCTCAGGTGACCCGCGCGACTGGGTCGCTCCGGCACCGTGGGAGCTTTTTTGTGACGTGCCGGAGAGTTCATCAAAGAATCGACTAATCAATCAAATTCGATAATTGAAAACAAAACAAAATAAATAAATAAAATAAAATAAAAAGAAAACAAGGCGATTTAACCATGGCTGACAGCTAACTCTACTTATTGAAGCGGGGTGGGGGGACTACTTGTTGATGTCAATAAACTCTTCTAAAGGACGTTTAGGCGAGGCAGAGCTAAATTCAGATGATCAGAGCAGTGAAATGTTTAGAACTGTTTAAAAACATGGCCTGTGTGTTATCATTTTTATTTGCGGAATTAAACACAGAAAGATGAGAATTAGTAGAAAGTCAAAAGTCAAAACAGCCTCACATGAACAACCGCCAAAAAAACCCCACAACTCCCACATCATAAAAATAAATTATATTCATCTCTCTATTTACGGCCTCCTGCTAAAACTGACTTTAGAAGACAAAAACAAGGTTGTCCCGCAGGGCGAAGCCAGCACCTGGCTGGGGGCGTGGCCACTGACCTGGGAGAGGTGTTCTGGAAATCAACACTTTGTGACATAACAGAGGACTGATTTCGGGAAATTAAGAGTCTTGGCAGACACTTTGTAAAGCCAACAGAAGCAACAAAGTGACGTTCATTATTCAGAAGCTTGCTGATGACTGGCGATATTTCATGGCCACATAAACTGTTAAAACAGATGCTGCAGGATTTTCTGGAGGGAAAACAGGCTGGGCCAAGAACCAGGACTGGTTTGAAATATCACGCTCACCTCTTCTCCTGACAGCGTGACTCCATTGTTCCACTGAGTCTGGCAGCGACTCTTTGCTTTTCCCTCCAAAAGGTTTTGCATTCTTCAGTTCCTTGTTCTCTGGTTTTAATGAGGAAATGTTGTCCATATTGTCCACAAGACAGCAGCAGCAACTGCTTCCTGTTTGTGTCACAGCCAAACCCTTGCAGTAGCTCCACCTCTTTCAGTTAAAAGGAAGATGGTGGGTTCGGGTCATACTGTGACACTCTGAAAACAATTTGCACCAGAGTTTCTCAAGACGGATCTGCAAGGACCCAGACTTGGAATCTTTAGCGCTTCTTCTGCCTTGCAAGAAAAAAAAAAAAACGACGAGATGCTTCAGTTTTTCCACTTGGCCTTTGTCAATTAATGATCGTCACTATAAATTTCAAAGGGTAGATGGATTTTTTTTTTCCCCCTTTCAAAACAATTTTAAAACTGCTGACATTTACTTCACTTCGTGCAGTTGGAGAAGTTTGGATGATAATTTCTGCAGCTATGCAGCGAGCCAATGGGAAGCTTGCAGTCGTGCTGACGAACGCTCATGGGCCAAAGAGAGTTTTCAGCTCCTCGCCTTGTAAATCTCCAGCAACGTCAAACCTGCGAGCAGCCTGGAAAAGTCATCAGGTTCCGTCTGACACAACCGGACGTTAAGACCTCCGGCAGTTTCCTGGATGGCCGAGCGTGACGAGTGTCAGTTTGCAACTTTCTTCCTAAGTCAAAGAAGGCAAAGGGCAGGTAAACAAATAAGGTTTGATTAGCCCATTTAATGCTTAAACACACATACAGGCTCATTTTGTGTAATTTACTCTCATTATAATCAGACAGGGAGATGTGGGAGATGTGGCGGCACCACAGTATTCCGGGGAAATGTGATCAGCTAAATGATGCAATTACCCCAAGCTGATGAGAGCCGACGGACGCACACAAGATGAAGACAGCCAACAGGGCAGGAAAAGGAATAAAATAAAGAGTTGAAAAATGGGAGCCGGGGGCCTGGGGAGTTTTTCCTGGACACTGTTGGGTCAGTTGGGTTTCTCTTTTCCAGACAGGACCGATCATCGCAACTCTTGTTGAAGCACAATCGGTACAAACAGTATCTGATCCACTGGCAGGATGCAATAGTGACACCAATTAAAACCTTGGCAAAATGTTTCATAAACTTCACTTGTCCAGGCACTTCCCCCACAAAAACAAAACAACAAACAAGACGACACTATCAGAAGAATCACATCATTTAGCCACAGTTTGCAGGTTTAACAGTATGACACTGCCCCCTCTAGGTGTGGGGCAGAAGAACGCTAATAAGGCCAACAATAAAATGCTTTAAAAAAAAAAAAAAAGGTTCAATGATGTCCCATTACATTGACAAAAATAAATACTGAAAAAGTAGTTGAATGCATCCAATATTATATTTCACAATTAACAATATCAGCTTGATTTAAAGTGTAACTGATCGATGAAATAAAATAAAAAAAATCAACTCTACACTTCACGGTCCGAGTTATCCATCAAACCTCTGTGTGTGTGAACGCAGAACTTCAATGGAATGAGTCAGACTTTCAGTCAGACCTTCAGTCAGATCTAAGAGGCCGGTCGACAGACGGCTCATCCCGATCGTCCTCGGAGACCCGCTGAGGCTCCGTCATTGTCCCTTCAGCTGTACGTGTCAGTGGACACGACGTGTGCAGGTGTTTCCCAGGCTGAACTGGGCGTCGAGGGGTCGAAAGGAGCCTCTGTAGGCTCCTGGCTCAGGCTTCTTGTTGCCTTTGCCCCCTGGTGTCAGCCGTCTGGGAAATCTTTGCACGGCACTGCTGATGGGTGTTTATTTAAGGAGGGACTTTCTGCAGTGTCACAACAACCAAGAGCTCTGAAGGTGCAGCAGGTGCTGGTTTATGTGGAGCTCTGCAGTGTTATTTCTAACTCAGCCATGTATGTTTAAATGTATTCAATAGAAAATAAATAGTTATATTACATCATGTAAAATGTCATAATGACTTGTTTGACCTGTTGTTGACTCTACGACATGCCGCCATCTAGTGGCTTTCTAAGACATTACAATCCACTGAAAATATCTTTCGCACATCAGCTGATTTGAGGTTTACACAGCGGTGAACAAAAAGATGAGCTTCGCTATTCACACACTTCAAAGACCAACACCGTCCCCTCACAATTTGTCAATATTAACACACACACCAAGTATTGAACAATGTCACAGCTAAGACAGTTTTGTCAAGGCTGTGCAGTCTGTCAATAACAACATCGGTTGAACAGAAAGTACAGTAGAAGATTCCTCCAGTGTGGCAGCCGCTGTGTTGGTCTTGTTGCCTGGTTCCTTTTTGTTTGGCTCAGACCACTAAACTGCAACTTCTTTTTTGTCAAGAGGATTTGAGGCCTTTGTTACCAAGCAACCCTTTTTATTATGTGCAGCGGCTGCAATCCTCCATCTGCTTCTTGTTCCTGGAGAGCCGGCAGAACAACACGAACTCCAGCGGGTTCAGACCAGTGAGCCTCCTCTGCTGAGACGTTTGGGGAAATGTTTCAGTGCAGTTTTCCAGTCCCGCTGACCTCTATCCGCTTTGAGGACAAAATCAAATTCTCCGCCGGTCAGGATCTCGCTCTTGCAAGACGTAAGTGGCTCAAACCCAGTGACAGAGTGGACCAGAGTCCTGCGCTGGCTTTCAGGCCTCCAGATTTCTCCGTCAGAATGTTCAAGTGCCTGAAGGTTCCTCAGAGCAGAGACGAGAAGATGCTACCAAATTCGTCCAGACCTCGGCAAACGAAGGGAACTCAAACAGTTGTGCCGGTAGCTTTACAGTCGTGGCACCGGAAGGAAGAGCCTCGGAAGTTTATCACACATCACAGGCCACCTGACACTCTGGAAGTTGAGCTGAGATTCGTCCGGAACGGGAAATTCCCTGCAGCTCCTTACGAGAACCCAAAACCACATGACTTCCGACCTGTAAGTCTCTTGAAAACAAGAATCGTTTCGTGACTGATTTTATGTTTACGTTTTGTGTTTCAAGTGTCTCTCATTCTGTTGGAAAAAATAAAAAACCTGGAAGGCAAAGGCATCACATTCCTCCATCTTGGGGCTTTTGACTGTTGTAGTGTCAAATTTGACCACAAGGTGGCAGTGAATGAAAAAGTATACAACCTCCTATAGCTTGAAGACGACCAACCAGACTTTGTCACTGCATTTGACCGCGATCCTGGGAATCTGAACTTGAAATTAAAGAATTTGGATACAAGTAAGTGGACAGACTGTTTCCTTTCACTATTAAAAAAGATACGGTAATCAAATCATCTGTACATCACTTTATCAAGACAAGTGCAAGTTGGGTTCATCTCTAGGGTGCAAGCAACACATTAAGAAAGTGACTCTTCCCCCCCAGTTCGGACCATTACATCTGAATTAGACTTCAGCTTCAGGGACTTGAAGACAAAGATGGTGACTACTAAACCTGCAGAGCCTCGCTGGGAATCCAGACTTGTACTCCCGCAGTCACCTTGGCCCCCGAGACCAGTGTCTTACACCGTGAGTGACAGCTCTTCATCACGACATCAGCGTAACGCTTGCATATTTTGTCCAACTCCTTCTAGCAAGGGGCATTGGTATGCAAATGTGATGGTAACACTTTGGCTTCAAAACAGACCGCTCGTTTGTTTTCTGTTTGTTTTTACAGAGACACAGACGAAGAAGAGGAGCGTACAGTGCGTTTCTGAAGCGCGTGGAGGAGAAACTGTCAAATCAATCAGGAGCCTTTCTACCTGAATTATTCTAAAAGTACCCTGTTAATTTAAACATGTAGGCAATTGAATTTGTGTGTGTGTGTGTGAGAGAGAGAGAGAGAGAGAAAGGGGGGGCTTGAACCTTTACTGAACATTTTTCTTTGGTTCTGACATACTGAGGGAGTAAAGAATCCTGTCACTTCTCATGCATGCAGCGAGTGCGGTGCCGCGACAGTCGTCATACCGTGAGGGTGAAGTCGGCCGACAGCTGTTCCTCCAGCATCCCAGGAATCATAAACACGAGGGGCTGGTGTGGAGTGTACATCTGAGCAGGCTGCACATATGTTTTTAATGGGTCATCTGTGACTCGGTGCATAGCTCAAAGACTAAATATACAGCAGAAATATTCCCTGCTTTAAACCGCACGGCCCACCCGCTGCCACGTGTTGGTCTAAGCTTATTGCGGCGTGACTAATATCTTTGTTCTTTTGCATTGCAGTATGTTGGTGGTGGATGGGAAAATGTCTGTGCGGCTGTTAACACGCCGAGTCCAAAAGAAGAGTCGTGAGATTCTTCGGGCCATAAAGTTGAACCAAGTCTATAAATCCTGAATCTGGAACGCCTTAAGAATTTTGTAAATACCAACATAACCATAGACATACATTAACAAAGGTCTACCGCACAAAACTAGTGAAACTATGTCAGTGCACCATCATCTTCCTCTGTTCTCTTTTAGTAGAACTTGATGGATTTCAGGAGTGGCCATATGAGTTAAGAAATAAATAAGAAATACTCACAAAACACACTCCACTGTTTCATATGGCTGGGGAAACTACACAGTAAAACAGGTAAAACGCCCAGAAAGTAGTTTAATCTCAGGATAGATAGTTAAATATATGACTTCTGCGGCTTGCTCGTATAGAAAAATAACCTGGCATATCTTTAAAAACAAACAAACAAAAAAACAACAACAACTCTACATTAAATCAAGGACAAACACGAAGCGATAATTTCATCTTTAACATGAGTGCCCTGATAGAATTGCTGGTAGCAATGGAGGCTATTAATAACATCATTTAAAAAATAAAATAAATTAAAAAAAAAAAATCAGCCACGTTCGACTGTGATTCCGCGGTCGCGGTGCCTTCACGTCCCTCTGGCCAATGAGTTCAAACAAAAACACCGCGCGGAGTATTGGGGCGGCGCTGCACACACACACACACACACACACACACACACACACACACACTAATCCCTCTGCCCATCAGGGGGAAAGGGAAAACACACCGACTGACCGCATTGAATCCACGGTGAGTTTGCAGTCTCAGTGTTCCAAGCTGCTAACGGCTAGTAGCTATTACTACTACAACTACTATTTCACCCGGAACACAGATTCAGATGTCCGTTTACACTGCCGTGAACGCCGCCAATAAGAGTTTAGGTTGTTCATGTAATCGGCTGGTCTCGTGTCTGTGTGTGACAAGAATACATTAGCAAGTATGCCGGGGGTTGTGATTTACTCGGTTATTTTTCATTATTATTATTTGTTTGTTTGTTTGTTTTTGTTTTGTTTTTTAAAGGAAAAAAAAAAAAGGAAATGGGGTGACGAGCTGCGCAGCCAACAGGTGATTCAGGTTCCCGGGCAGACGCGTGAGCTACAGTTAGGCTCGACTTATCAGCTGACAGGAAGTAGCCATTTTCCACCAATCCCGTTGGCCCGCTGCTTTAAAGTGGGCGGAACCAGCAGCCTGACAGGAGCGTCAGCGGCCAGGGAGCCACACTGGGCTCGGCGGATGGAGGGACGGCAGTGAGGGTGTCGGTGCAGCCGCGGAGGGATTTTTTCTTTTTAAATTCCTGGTTGTTATTTTTCTGTTGACTGTGACACATTTGGGAAATGCAGATTTTATTTTTTATTTTTTTTTTTCGATTTGAGGGCGGATGGGAAGTGGAAGGACGCGGTCTCTTCTGACGGAATCTAAATCCAACGTTGTGTCGACGGATCTGTCGCACTGGTACGTGTCCAAATGTTTTTTGACAGGGAGCCGCATGCGTTGTGTTCACCTGCCGTGAAAAAATGGTCAGTCAGCCCTCCGAATTCAGCACGACCTCGCGCCTGGGCGTGACTGAAGAAAAGAAAAGAAAAAAAAAAAAAAAAAACAACAACCTCAAAACAAAACAAAAGCATTTTTTTTTTTAGAATGCGATCACTGCCGCACCGAACCTCGGTCACAGCCTGACCGGGCAGCCTTCCGGAGGAATGTAGTGACACCGTAGATTCCTGCATGGGACTTGACAGAATGAAAGGGCTGCGAACGTTACGGTGCCGTTCACACCATATGGATGTTTTTTGTTTGTTTGTTTGTTTATTTCCCCCGAGATTGTGTTCTGGGTAAAGTCCAGGTTCGGACAGTCAGTCAGGTCAAAGTAGTGAATGATTCCCCCGGTCTCAGGTATGTTTCAGGGCGTTTTCTCAGTGCAGTGGCGGACTTTAGGCCCCGTGTGACGTGACATTTTGTGGCCCTGCTGATTTGTTCTGAAAATGTGCCGCACGTGACAACTAGATAGCGCCAATTCCACGGGTTTTACTGCAGGTGCGGTTAAAAAAAAAAAAAGGTATTTACTTTCAAAACGGACGAGTGACAGATTAAAAAAAAAACATCCTCTCCTCTAAAGCTGGCCACAGTTGGTTTTTTTTTTTGCCTTTCTTGGTCAGGTATGAGCAGACGCCTCGACCGGCGGCTCTGTGTTTGAAAACTTTGGATGGACGTTACGTAACTGTTGCTCCATCTGTTGACTTTCTAAACTTGTCTTCACTTGTGCTTCGGTGCTGTCTGCACGGTGAAAACGTTGAATAACCAATTCCTGGCCAGCGGGCGCAGCCCCGAGTCACCAGCCACACGTATTTATTTAGAAAGAGGCCTCGAGTTGTGCCACTTATTGCCGCTGGTTTACATGCCATGATAAATACTCTGTAAACAGTCATGACAGCCGAGCTCAGCTGGCTGAGGGAGACCGAGCCGTGACAAAGAGAAAGGCGGCCAGTGTTGCCAAAGCAGCAGCAAACATCACAAAGCTGTAATCTCTCCTGTGCTGACAGGCGTGTTGAGGCCTCCAATCGGATGGCTGCACTTCTCTTTAAACCACTGGAGGCATCTATCATCCATCCTGAGTTTTGTTTTTTTTGTTTTTTTTACTGCACGCACACTTCTGATTCATTGCAAGAAAGCAGAACTATTGTAAATGTATGTTTTCATCAACTCGTAATGACCCCTAGTGGCCACATGCTGTCCTGCCACAGTAAACATGTCTTTTGTTTCCAGCTGATCGCTGGAGTCAGTTGGGAGAGGATCTCGTAGCGGAGCGTCGGATCAAATTTCCCACATCGTCATCATCGTCCCCTCCCCCCACCCCTGGAGGAGAGATGGGGAACGGCTTGTCTGAGCAGTCGGGCTTCATCTCCAACATCCCGTTCCTCCAGTCGTTCCACATCGCCATCCTGGGCCTGGACTCGGCCGGGAAGACTACTGTCCTGTACAGGCTGCAGTTCAACGAGTTTGTCAACACCGTGCCCACCAAGGGCTTCAATGCCGAGAAGGTGAAGCTGTCACTGGGCGGCCACGGCGCCGGCACCTTCCACTTCTGGGACGTGGGCGGCCAGGAGAAGCTCCGCCCCCTGTGGAAGTCGTACACGCGCTGCACGGACGGCATCATCTTCGTGGTGGACTCGGTGGACGCGGAGCGCATGGAGGAGGCCAAGACGGAGCTGCACAAGATCGCCAAGACCTCGGAAAACCAGGGCGTGCCGCTGCTGGTGGTGGCCAATAAGCAGGACTTGAGGCACGCGCTGGGCCTGGCCGAGGTGGAGAAGCTGCTGGCGCTGAAGGAGCTGGGCCCAGCCACGCCCTGGCACCTGCAGCCGGCCTGCGCCATCATCGGGGACGGACTGAGAGAGGGCCTGGAGAGGCTCCACGACATGATCCTCAAGAGGAGGAAGGCGCTGCGGCAGCAGAAGAAGAAGAGATAAAACTCCCACCGAGACTTTTAGCCGTCGAGCGTGAAGGAAACGAAGGCTTTTCCCACAGAGCGGAGTCGAGCATGTGATGCCCGGCCGTGTTTTCAAAGTGCTGAGTTTTATCAGTCAGTCCGCGCGTTATGATTTGAGGATCTTCAACCTGGTGGGGGGGGGGACGGGGGGTTGTCGAGCAGGAAGTGAGGCGTCAAAGAAACAGTATGAAGACATGAAAGTTTCAGACACGTGCAAGTGAATTTGGGAGAGTGAGGTGGAAGATGAAATACTGCTGTGGGTTTTGGAGGTTTTGCAGGTGGGTTTGAGAGAAGTTGAGGATGATGTATGTTTCAGAAATGGCTGATGGCTGTTCCAAAAACATATTACCAAAAAAAAAAAAAAAAAAGAGACAAAGATCCCAGAGAAGAAGAGAAGGCTTTGACTTGTTGTCGAACTGGCAACGCATCGGTTTTGTGTCACTGTCCTACATGTTGTTGGAACTTGTTTTCTACTGTTTTACACTGGATGTCCTCCGTTGAAGTATTATCATTATCACTATCATTATTATGCATTTCTTTGCATCAAATCCGGATCTGTTTTTATCTACTTTTATCGCTCAATTTCTAAAAAAAAAAAAAAAACAACAACAAAAAAAAACGACTTGTTGAAGCACTTTAGATACTCACTCGGAATTAAGTTTTCAGGGCACACACACACATGCGCGTGTGTGTGTGTGTGTTTCTGTGTGCTGGATCTTCCAGACGGTTCAAACGGACGATATTGCAGTTGGTTCGCCTTGTCATTAGACGGGTTTCTATCATGACTTGCTTAATAAAACACAATTAGAGCAACCTTGACTGTAGTCCAGAGGTCTTCTTTCAAACGAGGTTTGAATTATGCCACAACCAGCTGCTAGTGGCTGGTGCTAATTCTCAGAAAGTGTGCAGAGCTCCACTTTAAATCACTTCAAATTGCTTCACAGCTGTAAGACTGCAGGCTTGGCACTAAATGTATAGTTGACTGGATTTGTGGACTTTTTTTTTTTTGGATACCTGATCATGTGATGCTGTTCCACTGGCGTCAAGGACGAAAAATAAAGACGTGAAGGTAGGTTAGAAGAGAGAGAGCATTAGTCAAAGGAGTACCAACACCAGCCAGGGTTCCCTTTGGCAAGGCAGTGGGTCTCCACCTCGCAGCGCACCTGTCAGTCTGTCTCCTTTAGAAAACAAAAATACCCTCTGCTCCATTGTCTCAGATTAGCCCCTCCTGCCTTCCTCCGAGTCTCCCTGATGTCCCAGTTGGCGAAGTGGACACGTGACAAACCAGAAAAACTACACAACATTTTTTTTTTTTTTTTCTAAATAGTTATCACGTGACGGAAAGTTCAAGGTTTGAAAACAAACAAACGTTCAAGCCAACATATCAGAGGCGGCGCAGTGCAGTGATTTGTAGAATGCAGTTGTGGGAGTCCTGAGAGGACGGACCGGACCAGACCAGGCCCGACCGGAGCAGCGGTGCGTTCAGGGGCCGCCGGCGGTTATTCCTGGCTGAGGCCGCCATGGTCCAGTGAATTAACGCCACTCGCTCCCTCCCATTCCGCTCAGACAATTAATGAGTGTGAAGTCCAGCGGGCTGCTGCGGCAGCTGGCATTGTCTAAAATAACTCTCAGCAAATGGGCTGAGATCAGCTCCATTTGCCGTCTCCGCGTCCTGTTTGGACCGGTTCACAGTCCAACGCTGCAGTGCTGCATGAGGCAATTCAAAGTGAGGGGAAAGTTGTAATCTTGTTGTTGCAAAGACAAAAAGAAGTGAGGTGACGCAACAGCGCCGGCTCCTCCGAGAAGCTTGTTTTTCCAGTCAGACGTTGACGGATGTTCTCTTTGTGCCGGGCAGCCCAGGTGCTGCGTCGCCTCTCCTGGTAGGAAGGAAACTCAAGAGGAGCCAAAAGGTATATTCACACTTTTTCCTGATTCAACTTCCTTTTCTGCACGAGCGGTGTCAGCTGTCTGTGTGTGTGTGTGTGTGTGTGTTAAATTCCTTCACGCTGAGCCGCTCTGCCTCCCCGTCAGGACTGGAGGCAGCTTCTATTTGATGTCAGGAGCTCCCAGCCGAGGATTACGGGTCAAATAAAAGCAAAAGAAGCTGGAGGCTTCAGACCATGTTGAGTTCCACATGTTTCATGTGTTTCAAGCCACTTGACTTCATCGCAAGAGTTATCTAGGGTTCTGGTTCTGATCCACTCCTGCAGGGTGTCAGGGGGAGTAAACCTCTGAGTGCATTAACCCGTTAACCTCAGGAGGGGAGGAGCGGCACAGAAAACACAGCCAGCCAGCCAGCCAGCCAGCCAGCCAGCCGACATGGAATAAAAGCACTGCGGCTTCCTGAGCGCGAGCGACTTGTTCGCAGCAGCTCATCCATGCAAGAATTCCCACCCAGCCATTGGTGGCTTTGTGTCACTGAGAGACGCCCGAGGCCAGACGGAGCTCTGCAGTTCAGGTTGGGCGGCTCTGGGCTGAGTACAGTACACACTGTATCCAGCAGCAGCAGCAGCAGCAGCAGCAGAAGAACAAAACTGGGAGCGGCACATTTTTTTTTAAGAACATATTTTTGCACTTCCTTCAAACACGAAGCCAGGAGTCTCTCTGCAACAGCGGTGTGATCCAGGAGTCCTGTGGGTTTTCCCACTCTAAGATATACAAATGTTTGCTTTTTCAAGTGTCCCGACTCTTTAGATTACGGCTTTGATGCTAAAAAAACAAACACTGCCATACCCATGAGCCTCAGCTCCGGCAGACTAGAAGATCCCTCCCCAGTGATGTCTGAACGCATCGTCTACACCGATCACGACTGGACGACATTTTCCTCAGAGGTGGAGGAAGAGCAAAGAACTAAAGGCCCAGACTGACTCCGCCCACTATCACGCCAAATTGACCAAAGCTGGTCTGCTAGCAACACGCCGCACGAGAATAGAAGCGTCTGATTGGCCCGTTAAGATTTTCAGGTTTATTTGGGCCTGAATCTTGATAATCACTTCGTGTTAACTGGTGCACGCCGACTCCTGCAGCCCAGACTGAAGCAGGAGTTCAAACACTAGACTATAAATGTCTCTCGCTCTCTCCCTCCCCCTCTCTCCAGGAGCGAGTGACACTGATAACTTTGTGTCACGCTGCTCGACTTCCCCATGAATCCTCCTCCTCCACAGCGTTTTCTTGCCGACTTTCTCACATTCGTCCCTTTGTGCGCTTGAAACGCCCTCCGCCTGAACACGATGCAAGGTTATGGAGACGCGCTTCATTTTTCTCCCGCCCCCTCCCCTCCTGCCCGTCCCGCTCGCCCGCCCGCCCCAGCCTGTGGAGAGAGAGAGTGGCCTATTTACATGTGAATTCCTCCCTGTAGCCCTGCAGCTCCGCTCAGAGTAGTGAACCAGGCCACCTGCGAGGGGGGAGTGGAGGGGGGAGGGGTGGGAGAGGAGGGGGTGAGGCGCTGCTCAAGGAGCTGCAGAAGTGCACTCCTGCTTTTCTTTTGTGCCGGGAAGAGAAGCTGCTTTCATTAATCCCCACAACCCGCAGAGACGGAGAGGAGGCGCCTCCAAACAGACTGGCATTTTAATTAATACCTCCCCTCCCCCCCCCCCCCGATTTCAAACATTCATTAATAAATTTGCTCCGACACGGGCTTTCTGCTTTCTGTTGCCCTCACCGTTGGTGACGGCCGCCAGCGACAACGACGGTCCTGTTGGTGGACTTCAAACAGCATCCCAGAGCTTCTGGCTCCACATCTTTCCAATGATCTTTCCTGAAAGGCTTCCCGGCAGGAAATGTGATATGCTTGTACCGTGTAGGTCAGGAGGTTGTGCGTGTGTGTGTGTGTGTGTGTGCGTGTGTGCGTTCACGGACACGCAGGATCACTTTCATGATGTTTAGGTTGAGGCTACCCGTATCTAACCGCTTCCATCTCCTCCTTCCAGTCAAGGAACCATCGACTGTCTTCTGCAGACCAGTTTAGTGCTACCTGCAAGAATCATCCCAGAGGAATCCACTGGTCTTGGAAAAGTGAAAATAAATAAATAAATAAAATAAAAAATAAAAGATGTACTACAGAAAGACGTGAATGCAGGTGCTACCCAGAAAATCAGAATATCCTGAAAAGGTTGTAGTATTTCTGCAATTCAACTTAAAAGGTGAGTTTGACATATTATAAAAGGAATAAATGAAGTTTTTATTTCTTTGGATTTTGCTGATCAGGTCTTGCAGCTTAAAAAAAAACCCTCAAATTTTATAATAATTTTCTGAGTTTGTGGGTTTGTGCTTTTAATAAGCTGAAAATCTTAATCAGCAAAGTTACAACAAGGAACTGCTTGAGATGTCAATTTGCATGGAATGGCTCAATAAAATTCGTTAAATTGCCAAAATAAGACAACTTTTTCTTGATATTCTCATTTTCTGGGTACCACCTGTATTTCATCTTTGCTAGTTAAATGCTAGCAGCATTCCGTCACCACAACCACCCGACCAGGAATTTCTCTCGTCCCTAAAATTAGCAGACTGTCGCTCGCTGTAAGTAGCTGCAGCAACTGAAGCAGCTTCACGAAGCATTAACGATTGATTGACAGCTGGGTGCCATGGCATCAATGGCTGATCACAAAAGACCTATGAACTGCACTGGAGCTGCAGCTTCAGCAGAAGGAAAACTGTCGAGTTTGGAGGATTTTGCACGGAGGCTGCGACCTCAAGGTGGACTTTAAACTTTCCGAGTGTGTCCTACAAAGATTTATGACTTCATGAGATTCCTCAGCTCGGTCTCGCTCGCTGTGGTGATAGTGGTGGCGTTTGCCCTTTGACCCCTCAGCCTGGACGGCCGTCTGGCAACGTGGTGCATTTTCCAAGCTGAGCCAGGCTCTGAGCTCCCCTTCCCGCTCGGGCCTGCGGGGTCCAAGACACACATGGGGGCCCACAGAGAGCAGAGGCCCCTTTGTGAGGCACCAACCTGTGAAATGTGTCTTTGGTCTTGTTTGGCCAGCAGGGATTACGGCGGGTTTTGGGCTCGGCTCAGCTGAAAAGATCCCTGTGTACACACACACACACACACACACACACACACGGAAGTTCACACAGTCCCACATGGACTCTGCGGCGTTTCATCATCTGTCAGATGAGCGGCCAGAAAGAGATGAAAGATGTGCGATCCATGAATGAAGCAACTGCTCCACACATCCCCCAGCGAGGGTGGACACACAAAAAACTAGTTAATATACTGACACAGCTTCAGAAAAACTGCATAGCAGCAAAATATGCTGAACAGAGCACAGTCATTGCAATCTCACGAATAGCAAAACTATAAGCAAACAAAGGTTATTTTTTAAAAATAAAACCTGATTAAAACTGAAGATGGGAAATGCAGGACTGTAGCTTCACATTTGCAGTCATTAGCAGAGTTTTGAAAATACACTGATGCTAATCAAGATGACCATTTACCTTGGCTGAGCGAACAACAGCGGCTGGACACTCCAGATTAGAGTGAGTTAATGATTATTTCAGGGATGTTTAGATTCAGCGGCGTGTAGATCGGCTTGGTTATGTATTCCTACTTCTTTGGTCTTGATGGTTGGTTTACTGACGGCAAACAACTGCAGGTTCCACACTTTTATTTGGTTGGTCCTTTAATAGGTGCAGGAAACTGACTAAATAGTTAATGGTATTTGTAATACAGAAACAGATGTGGTATATTTAAGCAGCTTTCCTTGCTATTTCTTTGGTTTTTAACCTGCCTTTTTGAGGGTTTGAGCTATTTTCCTCCCATCAGCTGCCCTGCAGTACTCACACTTCCCATGCGAGTGGCCAAAGGTCTCAGGCAAGTTGTGCACGCAGGCCATTTTTGCTAACGTGACTCTCAACCACTAAGAGTCCTGTGAGGTCCGCCCTGATAACATCTCGTACACTTTTCCTCTCGGGCCTGCTTGCAGCTAATCTCAGCCACCGACTCTGCATTAGTCTGAAACCTAATTCCTTTTTATTGGAATCACACAGGCCCAGCAAGAGACAGCGCCTCATTACACGTCCTAACGAGGTGCTGAAGCCTCAGCTTCTTTTAAAAAAAAAATAAAAATAAAAAAAGCAAACACAAACCCCATTCTCAGAAATTCAGCACACTTGTTTGCCTATACACTCATTACCATTGAGGCATATAATTAAAGGAGGAGGCGGAGGCTGATTTTATTTCTGTCAGTGGTTCCCGCAAAGCCATTTTAAAGTGCACGCCAATCTCATCTCATCAAAAGCAGAGCGAGCTCCCCGTTAGTGGCGATAACACTGAACCACGTGAGAAGACTCAGGCAGGAGTTCATTAACTGCACTCAGGCTGAATAATGAAGTGGGAACCTGGTTCTCCAAGCAGGGAGGGACGAGGGCGAGGGGAGGTTACATTGATGCTCTGCTGATTAACACTACCCAGCAGCAGTAGTAGTAGCAGTAGTACTAGTAGTGGTAGTTCCTATTCACAGCTTCTTAATCTTCCTCCCCATTACAGACAATTGGAAGCTTGCTGCCTTTGCGGCTGAGGAGAAGCAGCTGCAGATAAGTGAGGATTGATCAGGAGGTTCCTGGCGGCCGACCGTGTGCAGGCTTGCCCGCCTTATCTGGAGTCTGGGGGAATCCTCCACACCTAATGAGTGGGAGGAAAGGTTGGGGGCGTACATTCAGTCCTATGACTTGTGACCTGGCGGTTGGTCTTCTGAAAGCCATTGGGAACCTGATCCCCCGCCCTGCTGCTGCTCTGTGGAGGCTGGCAGCAGTGGAGGTACCAGAGTCTCCAGCAGGTTTTTGGGGGAGAGGGGTAGTGGGAGGGGTTGTGTTCCCTCACCCTCGGACCCTTGGAGCCATAACTCAAAGTAAATGAAAGTCAGGCCTCCTGTGAAGCCCTGGCGCTGGCGATCACAGGACAACTACCCAGCTGGGCTGCACCGATTGCTTACAAACAATCTCATAAAAGATCTAATAAGGTGAAAACAAACCGAACTGCGGGACCTCATTCTCCCAACCAAAATCTCAGGTTAACAGGGATGAATGCTTAGGTCCAGTGAAGTGGTGAAAGGCCTTTAATGAAGCAGCAGCTGCTGTCCAAATAAATGTGGTCATGCAAACAAAGAATCACAAAAGACCAGAGAGCTCTCACTGTTGTGCTCAGTCCAGTTTAGCAGGATATCGGTGTGTGTGATTGATTCTGGTTTAGATCCCAGCGGCTTCAATAACCTCCGGCCCATCTCCAACCTGCCATTTCTCTCTAAAATTCTGGAAAAAGCAGTGGCATCACAAATCCAGTCTCACCCCTCCTACAATAATCTCTATGAACGCTTCCAGTCTGGTTTCCGCCCCTATCACAGCACTGAAACAGCCCTTCTTAAAATCACTAATGACCTCCTGATGGCAGCGGACTCCCGACTATTATCCATACTCATCCTCCTTGATCGGAGCTCGGCCTTTGACACCATCTCTGCAATCCAGGTTCACTCTCTTGTCACCTCCCGTCTGGACTACTGTAACTCCCTTCTCTACGGCCTCCCTCACAAACTCCTCCATAAGCTCCAACTGATCCAGAACGCAGCTGCCCGTATCATCTCCAGGACCCCTGTCATTGGCCACATCACCCCTGCTCGACATCAACTCCACTGGCTCCCAAGCAAACACCGCATTGACTACAAGATCCTCCTCCACACGTTCAAAGCTACCCACAACCTTGCCCCCCATACTTGTCCGACCTTCTCCACATCAGCATTACCCCCCCACGGTCTCTCAGGTCTGCCTCCACTATCAACCTCTCCGTTCCCTCCTTCTGTCTGTCCACCATGGGGGCTAGAGCCTTCAGCCACTCTGCCCCCCTGTCTCTGGAACTCTCTCCATCCCTACCAGGATAGACCATGGAGGCCCAGGACTTGGATCTACTGAGGCTGTCAGTGTGGAACCCAGGATGAGAATCGCGGATGTTTTTGACCATCAGATCCAACTCAAACACCGGGGCCTTTAAATGATCCAACTCTTGTCGTTTAATGCAGCTTGGGAGACTTGAGAGCGGCTGGTGATTTTCAGGTCGATGTCCCATGAAGTCAGCGCAGAGGTGACGGCCTCCTCTCCCTTCCCCACCCACCTCTATCCCACCCCCTCTCTCCAGGTTGGAGCCGTCACCGAGCCGACGTTAATCTTCTTATCACTATCCCTCCCACAGGACTTTCCTTTTGTTCTCGCTCCTTTACCGGCCCGCGGTGAAAACTCACCATAATCTCTGAGCCGCGTGATCCGAATTCCCGGCTATAACAGATTAATCTGGGGGGAAAATTAACTTCATTTCACTCCTTTAAACCCTGCCGGCCGGGTTCCAGGATCTTCGTTCTGTGGATTCAGACGCTCCTCCAGGAAAAAGACCCTGGGGATGTTAAAGTGATGTAATCCTCACAAAACACATCTTTTACAACAACAAACTGACAAACCATGTGACGGATTCTGCCTGTTCTGGGAAGTCAGAGAGGGAGGAAGAAACTTTTCCTCCACGGTAAACACAGATCACGTGTTTCAGTGTTTACATTTCCCAGGTAGCTACCTTATCCTGGTCAGGTCATGTGACCAAGACTATTAAGGGAGGTTAAATACTGCACCATCACCGCAAACCTGTTTGCCGCTGTTCTGCATTACAACACACACACACACACACACACACGCACTCCCCCTTGTGTTCTTTGACACTGTATTTGTCACTCTGTGGGTCAACACATGACTCAAGAGTCTTTCCACACCTGCTTTGTTTGTACCCGAGATGAGCCGATTGTGTAGATCTATTGTTGTGGTATAGCGCAGCTACACAGCGATGACGACGCTGGTCTGTGCAACTTGACACACAATAGGAAATTAAAATTGTGCCGCCCTCTTAAATTATGGAAAGAGTGACGACACCAGTGAGACTGTGCATGAATATTTAACCAACCACACCTGACCACAGCCGGGAGGTTAGAAAGAAACACATGAACACAAAAAAAAACCAATGCATTTCAAGCTCTGGTTGTAGCTCTGCCTCCTATTGCTTCCAAGGACACCGATTGGTGTGATCGCACCTGTGATGGCAGAAACCGATTCAAACCAGGAGCTTTTCAAGATGGATTAGCCAGAGCTCCAGAGAACCAAATGTTTTTACACAATGGGAAGCTGATGAATGTCTCAGTGATATCTCTCTTAAATGAAGTCAAGCATCCATGTCGATCAGTTGAAAACGTTTAAGATGGGGTTTTTCAAAGATGGATTGGTGAGAATTCAGACTCAGTGAACATGACGGCTCAGTTAAAGCGGCCAGTTCATCACGTACACGCATTCACAACACTGTCCAGCAGAGCAACGTCGAAGGGAACCTAAGAGGACTTTTAACAATCTGTTCACCCTCAGGAGGATTTACGTTGGAGGCCAAAGCTTGTTCAAGAAGATCAAACACCAGTGAAGCTTGTCCCTTCGTGATTGTGCAGAAAAAAAAACCCATAAACCACTAGCGTGGAGATCCAGAATCTCTTTGATCCCCAGACGAGCTCCAGAAACCAGAGCAAGCTGCTCCTCTTTCCGCACTCTCTCTCACTGAAACCTGAGACTGGTCATAAAGTCAGCTCTGCTCTGGAGGAGCCAAGCCTCATTAGTAATCCATCTCCACGTCGATGGCGGACAAACACAGCGCGTCTTTGTCCGAGGGCGGCGTTTGATATGCGGCAGCGGAGTCCTGGGAGCTTGGCAGCACGGCTCGCCGGTGAAAGAAGAGACTTGAAAAGTCTCCAGCTTCTAACCCAACCTCCTTTCACCCCAACCTCCACCTGCCTTCACCTGCCTCCACACAGGACGTCCTGTTCCACACCACTTAATAAAACTCCAAAACCTGTGAGTGGCTTCGCTTTAAAAAAAAATAAATAATAAAAAAGCCAAAGCCTTAATAAGAACCTCAAGGAAGGAAGTTCAGTGGAAGGTTTTCCTTTTTCTCGCTAGTTGGACCAGACGTGAACGGAGCAGAATGATGTGAATGATTCTGGATGAGGAAGTGAAAGGAGGAAGAACAGCGGACTGACAACAGGCCACGGAGACGTTTGCTTCACCAGTTTCAGTGGTGAAAGATTCACCCGTCCAAAAAAGTCAGATCTTGGTGCTGCCGTTTGTTTTACACCATCACACCAATCATTAAAAACACGGCAAGTCAAATAAACCTGACTGACCCTTGGCTGTTTTCTCAGTCTGTCTCAGTTTATTGGCGGTCACTGTTTGTCAACATCAAGAATGACTGAAAATGCTTCTGACCGTCTCTTTTCCTGATGGACGAGTGAGATTCCAGAACCCAAATGTCACCGGAGCTGCTTTGATCACCTGAAGCAAGTTGAAACACGAAGAGACACATGCACAGATTAAGCAGCAATCACACATGAAAAAAAACAAATGGCGTAACGTCCATGAAAAACTAAAAAATAACACTACTCAGTA
This sequence comes from Thamnaconus septentrionalis, assembly GCA_009823395.1. NCBI lineage: Eukaryota > Metazoa > Chordata > Actinopteri > Tetraodontiformes > Monacanthidae > Thamnaconus > Thamnaconus septentrionalis. The sequence goes on along the minus strand of CM020511.1, from coordinate 1,212,499 downwards.
TCTGGAGACGCATTGAGGAAACACCAGTGAGTGCAGGAAAAACAAACCACAAACAAGCAGCACTTGTGTCTCTTGACAACTGATTGTTTTTGCAACTTTCAGCACATACGACCTCATCTCCCAGCAGCGCACACACACACACACACACACACACACACACACACACAGCCTGGCGTGGTGACAGACTGTGTGCGCCCTGAGCAGGTGTCATCCTTGTCTTTCCACGGTCTCAGCGACAAACACGTGGCCGGCGGCGGCGGCGGCAGCGGCAGCAGCGGCGGCAGCAGCAGCAGCAGCAGCGGCAGCAGCAGCAGCAGCAGCAGCAGCAGCAGCAGCAGCAGCAGCAGCAGCAGCAGCAGCAGCAGCAGCAGCAGCCGCTCGGAGGGAGGAAGCAGCAGCTCAACAATCCCTCACCAGCTATTGTCAACACCTGCGTCTCAGCTGTTTTGCGACTTTCTTTCCTTCCCCTCTTCTTCGCCTAACTGGGCAAAAAAAAAAGAAAAAAAGAAAAAAGCTGCCGGGGGGGATTTTCACACAACATGTTGGACACACACATGTGTAACGATGTGACATTTTCAGGCCATCCTCCTGTTGTTTTTTGTTGTTTTTTCCTTCTCTCTGAGCTCTTAAACCCCAGTCTGGGAACGCTGACAGCTTCGTCTCCATTTTTAAAACCGCCTTTGTGTTGCTGCATGTTGGTGTAGCTCAACCGAAACAAACTGTACGGCTTCATTCCACACCCACGTGCGTTTGTGTGACAGCGGCAGTGACAGCTAGTGTACAAACGCACATCAGAGGATGCAGGGTTGTGTGCCACTAGCAGCTGAACTTTATGGCAGGAAAGGCGTGGAAACACAGAGAGCCAAGAAAAGGCTGTAAAACTTTTTCCGAGATGTCGGCGCAGCACTTCCTGTTAGCTTGAGGGGGGGGGGTTGACAATAAACAATTGACCCCACCCGGGTCATAAAGTACAATGTTTCCTGACACAACGCTCGCCTTTCACCTTCCTGTGTCATCATAACAGCGTAATACAACTTCTTCATTGTGTCTTTGCCGTTTTTCCGACACGGCGGCTCGTCAGGCGACAAAAATGTCTGACGCTAAACTTCAGGGTCAATATTGTCTCCGTACGAGTGCAACTGAGGAAATCCCGCAGCAGCTTGGCCACTTGACTCATGACTCTGGCCAGAGAGCCAATTTAGAATTTTGGTTAAAAAAAACAGAAAACAAAAACCACTGGTTGCCACGGCAACAGCTTTAGTGTGAGCTAGCGCTATATACCAAAACCAAACCAAAGCAGCCTTGTGATTCAACTCCGGAGTCTGTGGGAATGTGGAAGTGCTTGAAAAAAAAAAAAGGAAGCAGGATCAAATTCTGAGTCCAGATGTGAATACTGAGGTCACGACCCCTCATATCAGAATCCTGACGGGCAACCTGAGCACCACTCAGTTCACCAGGAGCCGCATGGTAGCTCCAAGTGGCTATTCTGGCCATCACGTATTCTCTAGCAGATGGCATCTGATGAGATGTCCTGCAATCCATCCAAGAAAAAACAGAAGTTCCTCTTCAACTGCAAAGACAAATGTTTGTTCTCTCGACAGAGCCGCTGCTTTCCATCTGATCCAAGAATATCTTCTTTTTCCAACCGATATATCAGCTTATCTAGAGACTGACTGGGAATTTGACTATCAATCCCTGAAGCCTGGCTGCAGGTTGGTGATTTTTTTTTTTTTTTTTTTTTGCTGTGACGAACTTCAGATCTGCAGCGGCTGCTGATTGTGAACTGGGTGGATGCAACCACTGCTGCTGCTGCTGCTGCTGCTGCTGCATTATTTCTGCAGCCGTCCCATCACTTAGCAGGGAAGCGGAGGGGGGGCTCATCCTCCGCTGCTCCCCCCCGAACTTCCCTCTGGCTGGCCATCGGCCCTCGGAGACAAGCAGACAAGGCAAGTGGGTCAAACCCGGCGCTATTAAAACTCTCCTGTCCATGTGGAGACAACGGGACAAATGGGCCGCGCTGCGACCCAGACGCAAACAAAAGGGCCCTCACATCCATCAGGGACCTCGGCCCCACTTGCATCCTAATGAGGCGGGACCAGAACCAGGACACACAATGGGCTCCCGGCCGTGACGATGGGGATGGGAGGGAGGATGTTTTAAGCCGGCGCCGCCCCCTGAGAGAAGCTTGTTAGCAAACAGAGCAAACGTGCTCACGGCAGCAGCGGGCAATCGCGTTCAAACGCAATTTGCATTTTAATAAAAAAAAAAGAAAAAAGAAAAGAACGGGGGGGGACGTCCCCGCTCGGCCTCTCCTGACCTGATTGATTGCGAGTGGTCTCCCCAAATGAAAGGCTGAATTATTCAGGTGGAGTGCGGCAGGAAGGACCGTGGTTCATTTCCTGTTCAATCACAGCATTTGATGGGTATTTAGGAGCCACTGAATATATCAGTGGAGAGTAATGGGCGAGCTATCTGAGAGAAGTACTCCACTAAAAATAGAAAGTCTTCAAGACAAGCTGTAGTACCATCACTGCACTTTTTTTTTTTTTCCAAGATGTATTTTTTGCCCGATAGAGGCTACAGAGAGCAGAGAAACCAAAACCTCCTCTGCTGCCGACCGGCCCTGCACACCCACCACGCTGCCGTACCAAGCCACCTCACCAGCACCAACAGAAAAAGGAACCGACCCGGTTTGAAGTGTCCTACGTCATCGGCTCATTTCCCCAGGAATCTTATGAAATAAATCCCCCAGTTTACGAAACAATGACGACTCCAGCGCTGCGTCTCAATTCAGGCTCTGCATCCTTGAAGTACGCATTTTGAAAGGAAGTTGCGTCATCGCACTGCGTGAAGGCTCCTCCCAATTCCCAAGGGTCCTTGGGACACTCAGAACGCGTACTGGGAATGCACCCTCGTTTTAGCCGATTTCCAAGGCTGCACTGCTACTATCCTTCACCTTTGCGTGCTGCTGCAAAGCATCCTGGGAAGTCAGCTGAAATTAGCGCCATCTACTGGCAAAGACACTTCGTATAAATTTAAGTATTAAATTCCACATAAAATATTCAGTTTTAACATCGGTTTTTATTTATTTGATGAGCCAACGCCATCGTTAGATGGCGAACCAATGGTTAGCTTGATGCTATGAAAACGTCACTTCCGGGGTTGGCCAGCAGGAGGGAACGGCGGAGACGTAACCAGGAAATACGCCCAAGGCTAGACCGTCCCGGGTGGTTATTGGGAGGCGGGGTTTGGTCCGTCCTTCTAGGCCGGGTCCTTGGGAGGACGCTTCCTTCAGACGGAGGACGCTTCCTTCAGACGGAGGACGCTCGGTTCGAAGGGTGCAGACCCTGAATTGAGACACAGCCCAGGTGGAGTCGCAGGTAACGTCAGCACAATTAGAAGCTTCTCATGATGACGACGACGGCTGAGGTAATGCAGCCAAAATACATCAAAACTCTGAAAATGAGTTTCAATGCTCCCCCGCTGAGGTCGACTGACGCTACTAGCCAAAATAGAGACATTAGCGGTGTGGCTAAAGTAGAAGCGGTCGACTACAGTCAACTGAGGATCAGACGCAGGTGAGAATCCAGCGAGTCAGCCTTCATTTCAGCTCGGGACAACCCTCTCAGCAAACACAGCAGCTCCATGAGTCACTCAGTAACCTGCCGCGACGTCAGCTGGCAAACACGGCAACAAAAGGCGGCGGGGTTAATAACAAAAAGCACTTCCTGCTCTGCTGTTTGCTGCCGCTGTCCTGCAGGTGCTGCCGCTCGGCTCCAGAAGCGGAACCCGAAGCCGTGAGTGAGTCAAGCAGCAACAACAAGTGGTCACGGGGAGGAAAAGGATTCAAAGTATGGATACTTTGTAAAAAAAAAAAAAAATGTTTACGTAGTGATTCAACTTATTTGCTCAAGTAAAAGTAGAAAAGTACAGGTTGTTTTTCAACTGCAGCACAACCAGACTGTAACAAGTACTGACCAGTCAGCCATTATTGAATGTTTACACTTTTAATAGCAGTAACAATGTCATTTTCCACACAAGAACAATGATATGTTTAATATAAGAAGTAGAAAGCAAGGAGATTTCTGTACAACTGGTGGCAACAATAATAAAAGTAGATAAAAGTAAAAAAAAGTCGTCAGTGGTCTAGTAGTAATCATAATAACAATAATAATAATAACATTTTATTTATAAACGCACACTAAAAAAGACCGCTCATAATCACAATAAAAACCAAGAGCAGAGCAAAATGGGGGGGGGGGCTTTGTGGACTCAGGACGACCGAAGCAGCTGAATATAATTGGCGGCGCCGCAGAGTTTCTCTGGCCAAAACAGTCATTGGGCCTCATTACATGACTGTGCAGCAACATAATGGCTGTTTTCTAATTGCAGCTCTTCCGCCACTATTTTTCTCTCCCAGACGTCACGTCGCACTTTTTTTTCTCTCGCTCGCACATTCATACCTGCTGTGGACGGAAATAAAACAGCCTGAACTGAAAACAGGGTTGTGGGTTGTTGGTGTATCAGAAGCCACTTTTCCTGTCCATGCTTTACAAATGCCACCAAAGTAAATATGGAAATTTTATGCACAATTGGCAAATTTGTCCACTTGTTGTCGCATTTAGCTCGAGAAACAGCTGAGAGCAAAAAAAAAAAAAAAAAAAAAGTGACTTATTTTGGTGCTAGCCAGCTACATTTGGCAATATACGCTTTTTAAAATGATTATTCTTATTATTATTATTATTATTAAAAGGAGGGCTCTGACGCGCAGCTGCAGTGAACTCAGCGGTGGCCGCGACGACGGCGTTAATCTTTTTCTTTAAACTTTAAATCTCTCCCAGCAAACTGAAGCCGCCTTTGAAGGTAATCCAAGCCGAGCCGAGCCAGGCCAGCCAGAGGCTGACGTGTGCTTGATCCCAGTCATGTGAGCGTTGAGCGGCGCTGCTCCTAACGAGGAAAATCGGCTGTAATTATTGACGCTCCAGTGTACTTTGAAAAACCTACAGCGGAGGGAAAAAAAAAAGGTTCAGGTCAACGCTGCTCCATAAAAAAAAAAAAAAAAAAAATCCTAACTTGGGCTCTGGGCTGTTAAATTATTACCAGGAGCCCCTGAAGTTTGGACTGAGCTTCTTCCTGCGCCACTCAGGGGCTCTCATGTTTCACAGCACTGATCGGCCAAACGTGAGCGCTTCCGTGACCTGCTGACTAACTGGTTTAACGGTAAATCTCAGCCTAGCGGGCGGACGGACGGACGGACGGACGGACCTCCCCCGCACTCCCTCACTCCCCCGGCCGGTCGGGGGAGTGAAGACGGTGACGCTCGGAGACGAGAACCTACAACTGAACATTCATCTGCGCCTTCAATGACTGGAAAGTGAATTTCTTCCAAGCAGTGACGCACTGGAGGGGCTTTTTGTTTTTTCCTCCGCAAAAATCGTTAGGCAAGAGCAGCAGCAGCAGCAGCAGCAGCAGCAGCAGCAGCAGCAGCAGCAGCAGCAGCAGCAGGTGACTCAGCAGAACTATGGGGCAAGGTTTGACGTTTACGAGGGTTCTGCCTCAACCTGCAGTCTTCGTCCTGCCTGCAGCTGCTGAGAGACGCCGTGTGTGTGTGTGTGTGTGTGTGTTTTAAGATCAGTTCAGTTTTGTTTTCATGAAGATTCTTTCAGGTCCATATTGTCGCTCACCCAGACCCATTCGGACTCACTCAGACATCATCTTGGCTCTCTTAAGCTCCGAGTCTGTTCGCTTTTGACAAACAGCCAAACAAACCTGCAAAGACTGTGAAAAGACCTTCAGCTCATTTGCTAACCTACTGTGAGCAAATGAGATGTGATTGTCAACTAACGTTAGCAGTTAGAAGTCTTTGAATCTCTTACTTTCCAGCTGAAAGATAAACAAAGAGATTTTATCCCACCTAGCTCCCTTTTCTTTTTAAATTTAAAGCCATGTATGATCTGATGAATAGCGTATAATTTTCTAAGCTAAGGGGACACAACAAAATGACTAGTGTGTTTGAGCATCTCAGAAGCTAACTCTGTGCTAACTTTAATATATTATTATTGCTAAAATTAGAAATTTCTTGTCCTTCAAAGATGCAGAAACAAGATCATTCATGCTTTTGTTACTTCTCGGCTAGATTACTGTAATTCCATATTATCAGGGTGCCCAAAATCTTCCCTTAGGACCTTACAATTAACTCAAAATGCTGCTGCACGTCTACCAACCGGCACTGTGAGGAGGCAGCACATTCCACCAGTCTTAGCGTCCTTACATTGGCTTCCAGTTAAATCTAGAATTGAATTTAAGATCCTGCTAATAACTGACAAAGCCCTTCACTCTCAGGCTCCTTCCTACATTGAAGAATTTATTGAACCTCATCATCCTGCGAGAGTCCTTCGCTCTGAGGATGCAGGACTGTTGCTAGCTCGTAAAGTCTCTAAAATTAAATCAGGGGGGAGGAGTTTCAGCTTTTTGGCTCCTTTACTTTGGAACCATCTTCCGGCCTCGGTGCGGGGGGGTCCTAAAACCTCCACTTATATACATAGTTTTAATTATTCATTCTTAGACATCTGCATCTACTGTTTATTGTGAGAGCTGCAACCCTGCAACTCACTCTGGCTACTTCTCTCTCTACATTTTTAGTATTTCCTTCTCACCCCAGCTGGTCATAGGCAGATGAGCGCCCTCTGGAGTCTGGATGTGCTCTAGGTTTCTTCTTCTACTCTGCTTGCTCTGGGGGCCCAGTTGGTTCCTTTTTCTCTGATTGTACAAAGCCCTTTGAGGCGCCTTTGGATGTGATTTAGCGCTGTGCAGATAAAAGTTGACTGATTGATTGATTGATTGATTGATTGATTCCAGTTGCAACTTTCAATTAAACAGGAAAGATAATAGCTGGTTGTATCAGCTCGTTTCATTTTTGTTTTTTGACCTTGTTAGTTCAGTTGAGTAATCAACTTGCAAGCGCAGCAGCTAGCAGTCGTTTAGTTAGCTCAGCACCTCCCTCGGCTAATATCAGCTAACCTCAGCGGTCTGGCGTAGCTACAGCTAAGCTGTTCAGCTGAGCTATATCGGCAGTAGCAAGCTAACAAAAGAGGAAATAGTCGGATCAGTTCTCCAAGTTGCTATCGTGGGCTAACATTCGTCACGACTGTTTGTGCTCGTTGAAACGTTTCAGAATGCACGTGAGCGACATTCAGCAGTAAGGCAGTAGCAGAAGCTAACATTGCTGCCAGATTGCTAACACTCAGGTCACCTGACCTGCTTTCGTATTTACTGCTAGCGTGTGTAAATTCATGCCATTCAGATCAATCACAAGCAACACCTGACTCACCAGCCAATCATAACCGGGTTTACCAGCATTCAGGTGAGTCATTTTATGTGTGTGCCAGTGGTATCATTGCACAACAGTCAACAAGCGTTGCAACACACAACTCTGGCAGCTGTCGCTGTTTGTAAATGTGCAAAACAAGCATCTTCTGCACCCCAGCGACTCAGGAATAAACTCCAAATTGTAGACTGCGACTTTCAAGAGCAATGTTTTACAACTTGGAAGAGGACGGAAATAACAGCCAACCTCCTTCCTAAGTAGAAAAGAAGTGGTCAGAGCGGATACATGGCAGCATCCCGCCGCCCTGCCTGTGGCGCCAAAAAGCCGTGAAAAATGCGGCCGTGGCGAGGACACGCGTGTGTCGACACGTCCGGGGAAATTTGTTTGTTAGCAAATGTTTGGGACGTACGCGAGGCTTCGCTCGTCGACGTTTAAAGAGCCCAGGTCTGTCAAAACTGGATGAAACTTTAATGAACAATGCAATGTTGCTGCCTGGCCCGGCTAAAAAAAAAAAAAAAAAAAAAAAAACTTTATCACACATAAACTTTAACGCTTAACGCACATTCTCACGTTTGAAAGTGAGAAACGGAGGAAAAAAAAATGTCAACCGTACTTTTTGCCCCCCTGCTGGGGAGGAGACGTAACCACACGTGATTCTAATGAATACCCGCTGCATTTATGTGTAGCTTATAATTTTTCCTGCCGATTCCCTGCAGAGATTTTTTTTTTTTAAACCCCGGCAGATTCCAGATCAGCAGGGGCCACCAAGCCAAACCATTAAGTTTATGCATAATTTATGGCCCCGTAAAAGGACCCAATTATAACGTGTGTGTGCGTGCGTGTGTGTGTGTGTGTTTCACCAGGCTGGGGCTGCAGGACTCACATTAAAATGTGGTTTTTCCCACCAACAGGGCTACAAATAGAGGCCTTTGAAACGAAGGCACTCTGGGACTCGCAGGAGTCAACAGTGCCACAGAGTGTTGGAATTCATAATCCTCCAATTACAGCCCATGAATACATTCAACTCCCTGGTTAATACATGAGTGTCTGCAGGGAATTCTCATCATGTGGGATGAGCTCCATAAACACAGGAACGTGTGTGTTTTTCCCTCTCTCGCTCTCTGAGTGTGTGTGTGTGTGTGTGTGTGGGAGGAGGCGGCGGCTGAAGGGAGCCTTGCCCCTCCTTCCCCTCAGCCGCGGCGCCTCCCGCTGGGGAGACGTTAAAAGTCACGTCCCAGTCGCCTGTGTTGCAGCTGAGCGAGTCAATTATTGCGGACTGGGCCCATCGGGGCCGAGTGCAAACTGCGGCGGCAAACGGCAGGCGCGGCCGTACGGTCGGTGCGGCTGCGTCGCTCCAACGCCGTTGGCTAACAGCAACCACAGCGCGACGCAAATCAACCTGCCCGAGCTAAAAAACAAACTAAACAAACAAAAACAACAAAAACAACCAACGACACGACTGTAGTGCGCTGCCAGTATCTTCAGCTTCCACTAGTGAGTCAGGCACACCCACCAGCTGACTGCAGTGCCCCACACTGGACACTAGGAGCGGATGGAAAGGAATTATTACAGCAGAATGCTAGCGTATTGATTTAGAAAAAAAAAACACCAAAACCTTTTTGGCATCTTTTTGCAAATTAACTTTAAAAAAAAAAAAAAAAAAATTGTCACCACACAAGACAAAACATTTTGTCACTTCTAGACTGCAGTACACAGGGTCCAACACTAGGGGAGGGGAGGTTACCTTAAGCTACATCGCTTGAGATCGGCCAAATATTTTGCTGCGTACTGACAGTAGTGTTGAAGACTTTTGCTTTGATTACATAAATCATTTTTCTTGCCTGCAGTCCAGCAGAGGGCGCTAGGTGTCCGGTGCAGTGGTGGGTGACCCGAGCCAAATGCGAGGAGGAGGGAGGGAGGGAGGGAGGGAGGGAGGTAAATCTCAGTTATTACAGCACTGTAACGCTGAATGTCTGGCCACGCCCACATTTCTAGCGTGACCTCGGACTCGCTCCTGTCTCGCCACCGCTGAGGCCTCAGATTTGTCTCAGTGTGAAAAAGCTGCTGACGTCGTCTGCGTCAGAAAACCAGCAGGCGGTAAAAGTGTCTGCCAGACGGAAACGTTTTCTGTTCTTTGTTTTTATAGGAGGAAGAAAATAGGCAATGAAGATCCACCAAAAACCTTCTTCCACCTCTGTCTTGGTGAGTGACACCCAGCGAGTAAGGATGGTGCTCTATGTAACAATGCCGGCACATGTATTCAAAAAAAAAAAAAATGTTTTAATTGGTTCGTTAATTGCGTAATCTTCCCGGCAACAACAGTAAAGCAGAGTCAACACGCCGACACTGGACTCAATCTCAGCAGTCCTATGAGTGCATTTGACCTCTGACCTTCCCAAGAGGGAGGGAAGAAAAAAAAAACTATGCTTGATACGTTTGAGTCGGCCGACATTGCACAAAGACAGGCGCAGAGCACGCGTGTTGCCTCGTCCTCTTCAAACAACATCAAAAAACAAACACGAAAAAACCTGCAACACTGGGTGAGGATTTGGTTGACTTGATGCCAGGGGCACCGCAAGTGGGGGGAAGTTAGGACGACTCCAAGGTGCCCTCGCCTGACAGGGGCCACAAAAAACAGGTGAAAGAATTAGGTTAAAAAAAAAAAAAAACAATAAGAATGATAATTATATAAAATTATTCAGCCATCATCGAGTAACTTTAGAAATATTTCACGTTTTTTTTTTATTACGGTGATCTCTTTAATTTGACTTGTTTTTGGCTGTAAAGAAGAACCCCCCCCCCCGTGTGTGTGAAATAGTGAACTGCATGCTGTTTGTTTACAAATCACCTGCAGTAAATATCTTTATGCAGGTGCAGTAAATTATCTAAATTATTATTGAACGACAAAAAGCAAGACAGTACGGAAAGCCAATCATTAGAGTCGTGGAAGGCTTCTGACGGGACGCCGAGGTCCTGGAGGTGTGGTGACAATCGCTAAATACCCGCGTGAGATGGATGCCTCCTTCCGCAGGTCGACGGATCAAGGACGCGTTGTTCTGTGCTGCCATCTGCTGGTCGGAGGCGACCGCGCCGATTGAACGAACGCGGCCCGTTTCCCTGCAGCCGAGTGAAGCCGCCGGCGCCTTTTCGTAGCTGCACAGTTTTCTCATGCTGGTTTTCACACGCGCACGCGCACACGCGCACACACGCACACAACCCGTCCGTGTGATTGCACTCTCTCACGCCGCCATCCAATCCAGCTGGCTGCTGCTGGTTCACTGCAGACAAGACGCCACGGTGTTAATGAGGGCCGCAGGGACACACACACACACACACACACACACACACACACGTGTAGGTGTTTGTGCAGGTGTGACCCCAACATCTCCAGGACGACGATGTCAGTATTTGACAGAATCGGACAAAGAGATTCACTGCATTCACTGCATTCACTGCATCAGCACAACCAGCAGAGGTCTTTCCAGAGCAGCAGAATTTTTTTTTAAAAAAAAGCAAAACACAAATGTTACCAGCAGCATCAAATAAACAGCTGTGACCTGAGTATTGAATCCTGGTCACGTGATTGGCCGGAAGCTGAGGGATTTTCATGAGGAATAAAACTGGACTTTTTTTTTTATTTTCAGTTTCCTCTGAAATGATCTCAACGGCTGCAGGAGCTGAAGGGTTGGGAGCGTCTGTCGCACAAAGAGTCCTCTAGAGGGAGCTATTGCAACTCTGTTGAACACACACACACACACACACACGAGCTGTGGGGGTTTCTCTAGAGGACTTTAATAAAACAGAGATTTCATTCACATCATTTCCACTCTGATGCCTCAGACGGACAGATTTTTAGTTTATTAGAATAAAAAAAAAAGAATTCAGTTCTATTTCCAGCAACAGTGCAGATGATGATTTTCTACAGGAAGAGGGTTGAAAAATATCCAGTGAAATAGCTTCAATGAAGGTGGAGTAATAGAAAACTGACGCAGTTTTACCAGCGCACTCTGAAAGTTCAACTCATTCTCACATTTCATTGATATGGAAATACCACAGCGGTGGCAGCGCCACAGCGCCCCCGGCTGGCCTGGTGTGGGACTGCACCTGTCCGGTTGCCTGCGTGCACCTCCCACACACACACACACACACACACACGCACAAAATGAACAACTTGGCGAGTTAGCTAGCCTGCTAGCCCATCTCTGTGTGTTCAGTGGGCCCCAAAGGAGAGCAAAGGTCCAGGCAGAGGAGGGACGTGGCTGTCAACAGCATGCTTGCTGTTCTCCTGGTTACAAGTTGGATGATTTGTGAGAATGTTGTTGAAACAATTTGTGAAAAAGTTCAATAATGACATTTCCAGGGTGGGAGGGGCTAAGACAATCAGCTGCTCCTCGGCCGACCCCAGCGACCATCAATAATGGAGACTTCAGCCTCAGACGTGCCGATGTGTCTCTCTTCTCCTCTTTGTTCTCTTAATTGAAAAGTTTTTCCAGGTCAGAATGGGAAGCTGGTGCCACTTTAGCCCTGGGCTAGCTCAATCAAGCTAATTAGACCGCAATCAACGCTTTATCATTATTTAACATTTTGCCTCTTTGATGTTGATGTTTTTGGTTCATTGCTCTGAGCATCACACATGCACACATACGCACATACACAAGGCACGCGCGCACGCGCACACACACACACACACACACACACAAAGCCCCACAGGATCTGTGCCAAAAAAACTTGTGTAAACATGAGAAACTTTTTTTTTTTTTTTTTTTATTGCTAATCCTGTTGTTTTTTTTTTTTTGCACATAATTAATTGTGTGCCATCAGCTGACGTGCACACAACTTAATAGTGTCAAACCTTGCTGTGAAAAATTGAAATATTTAAAAAAAAAAAAAGAAAATCTAATCAAAAATATGTGAGCAGTAAAAGTTAAGCTTCAACTTGTGTTTGACTTTTTCCAGAGTGGACAGGCTTTGATTTTTTATTTCTTTCATTCATTCATTCATTCATTCATTCATTTTGACCATGAGAACGATTCTGCTCTCATTATAATTGGCCAAGGCATCTGCCAGTGCGCGCTCTGATTGGTCCTCCCAACTTGGTGAGGCCTCGCCTCCCTTTGACCCCTCACTTCCTGTCCCCCAGGACTCCATTAGGCCATGCCAGCTTCCAGCCTGTTGGTTAAAGCCCGTCACGCTGCGCCGCTGCCGCGCAACACAGCGGCATTGTGGGACGTGAGGAGGAGGAGGAGGAGGAGGAGGAGGAGGAAGAATGAAAAAAAAAAGATTTGTGCCTTGCACCCGCATTACAAAAAAACAAAAGAAAACAGTAATGCTATATTTATAAGCCAGTATTTATAAACACATTTGCATATATCAAGATGAAAAAGTTGTTTGAATTGGGGCGATTTGCATTTGGTGAAACATATGGCGGAGCGGCGGAAGCCACGGGCCATGCCTTCATTACCCGATCCCCGTTTCATCAGCCCCTCGCTCCCCCGCCGAGCCTCCCCACGGCGCCGCCTTCTGTCCCCGAGGTTCCACTGACAGGGGACAATATGTCCCCAAGGTGAGGAGCAAGGGGGGAGGGCAGTGGGAGGGGCCGCCTCGCACGCCGCCTCCTCCAATGATTATTTAATCAAACTCTTCACTCTGGATCTGAGGGAGCAGAGCCGCTACAAAGTGGCACTTATTAGCCATTTGTTCCACGGGGAGCGGTGGGGGGGGGGAGGGAAGGAGAAAGGAGCAGAGGAGAGGGGGAGGAAATAGAGGAGGAGAGGGGAAGAAGGAGAAGAGGAGGGGAGGAGAGAGAGAGGAGGAAGGAGGAGGGGTGAGGAAAGGAGAGGAGAGGAGAGAAGGAGAGGAGAAGGAAATAGAGGAGGAGAGGGGGAGGAAAGGAGAGGAGAGGGAGAAGAAGGAGGAGAGGGTGAGGTAGAAGGACAGAGGAGTGGTTGAGGGAGGGGAGAGTGAGGAAGGAGGAGGAGAGAGAAGGAGGAGAGGAGAAGGAAATAGAGGAGAGGGGGAAAGGAAGAGAGGAGGGGAAGAGGTTGAGAGGGGGAGAGAGGAGAGGAGAGGGTGAGGTAGAGAGACAGAGGAGAGGAGGAGGGGAGGGGAAGGAGGAGGAGAGAGAGGAGAGGAGAAGGAAATAGAGGAGAGGGGAAAGGAAGAGAGAGGACGAGGGAAGGAAGGGGATGAGAGGGAGGGAGGAAGGAGAGGAGAGGGGGAGGAAAGAGAGACGGGAGGGTGGGGATGGAGGGAAGGGAGGGGAGCAGCGAGGAGGAGCAGAGGAGGAGCAGGCAACTGAGGTGAAAGGAGGAGCAGCAGCAGGGGGATCAGTGAGGAGGTGAAGAAAAGGGGGCGGAGCCTCAGTGATCTGAGCAGACATCAGTCTGAATGGGTGGACAGGGTGTGGGTCACTGCAGCCAGAGCTGGAGAGAATTTCAGTCCCACAGTTCTGAACGCTGCAGTAGCAGAAACTCACAAGGCGTCTTCACACCATCCAGTGCCAAACAATTAAACACCTTCTCTTTTCTTTTCTTTCATTTTTATGACTCAATTTAACTGCATCGACTGAAACTTTCACAGATGACTTCAGATTTTTGACTGATTCTGACCAAAGCAATGATTTCAATTGGGCAAAAATAGACTTCTAGATTGTTGTCAAAATAGCAGAATTATTGATGATGATGATGATGATGATATCTTCATTACCATTATTAGTATTTGCATTTTTTTTATTATTTTTGAAAAGTGTGTTGAAAATGTGCACCAACGTGTGTGAGTGGTGAAGTTCTGCTCACTCTTTAAGATCTTCACTCCGTTCAAAACACTGGAGGAAAACAAACAGCGCCAACAGAACAGAGAGGAGAACAGAAGGAGGGTGTGTGTGTGTGTGTGTGTGTGTGTGTGTGTGTGTGTGGCTGTGCTGGTGGTCTTGCAGGTGAGGCCCAATCTGCCGCTCCACTCGGGCCAGCGACGCATTTGCATGTGCAAAGAAGCCGTTGAGCACGCCGAGGTGCTGAGGCGGCGGCGGCAGCGGCGTGTGCGGTTGACCGCTCGCACATTTGCTTCGCAAGCTGACGACATCGGTCGCACAAAACGCACCTACACACACACACACACACACTCACACTCACACAGCCTCTTTATCACGGTTTGGTGGTTGCTTGTATTTTTATTGGCAGTTATTTCCAGGAGATGTTTTTCCTCGGGGGGGGGTTGTGATCACAGTCGTCCGTCGCCGTTTTGCAGCCTGGGTGTTTGTCTTTGCTATTTCCATAAACCAGGAGGATATTTGGATGGGGACGAATTTAGCAGCGAGCGGTCGCTTCCCAAAGGTCAGCGGTCGCATTTCTGAGCGACCCTGAACGCACCGCTTCACCTGAGGAGCCCAATTTAGGCCGACGCTTTAAGAGCTGTTTGCTTTCGCCCTGTTGTAAATTTCTGGCCACGCACACACATGGGTGAGTGTGTGTGAGTGTGTGTGTCTTGTAAAATTATAGACGATACTGTCGCAAGAGGTCTTCACATGCTGCAACTGCAACAGCCCTCTTTTATTTCTATACATTTTTCAATGTTCAGATGTTCTGAGCTGGACAGAATCTGGGTTTTATGAGAAATGTATTTCAATTCCAGTGTGGGCGTCTACCTGCAGTCACTTTGTTTTGTTAGGATGGTCCGATGCTGGCTTGAGTCCTAGGAAGATGTCGCAGGCACTGAGTCGTATCACTGAATGTCTTTAACGCTAGCTAGCTAGCTAGCTAGCTAGCTAGTGAAACGTATCAGCAGACCAGAAGCTTTGAGCCTCGACTTTAGCATCGTTGGAACCGAAAGCCACACTCTTGTACTGACCTGAGCGACAAGAAGTAAAATATTCACACTATTCTACTTCATCCATCAAGCGGTGGTCTGAAGTAGAATAGTGTGAATGATGATGGAGGGCCAATCCATTTTTACCTTGCCGGTTTCTGAATGGTAAAAGCTAGAAATTTGATGCGTGTGTGGCGTTGACAAAAGTCCATATTGATGTGAAAATGAGCTATGAACAGTTTGAGAGTAAAATGTCCCTTTAAGACCAAGGCCCAGGATCAGATTCAGGGAATGTTGAAGCAACCTGACATCATTAATGAGGATCAATCCTTTGGTGTTGTGGTGCGTCAACAATTTGTTTGACACTTTGACACTTTCAACACTTAATCGGTGCAATTTAACACTCCTGCTTACATTTACTTATACATTTTGGTTCAAGCTTCTTAACATTTTGGTGACTGAATGAAAATGACTGCATCCTGTGTCAACTATCTTCTACAAATCTTGATTTCAAGGCTTTTTGTTGTATATGTATTTGTTGTTTGACTCACTCATTCCTTGACACGATAACTTTACTGATCCAACTCACCATCTTTCCTTTAAAGCTCAACAACTTTTAGGGCATCCAGATTATTTCATTCAACATCTCAATAATATTATTATATTATTATTATTATTATTATTATTATTATTATTATTATTAACATCTCCACGAAGGAATGCAGCCATTTATTTCCAACACAGGCGGGGAATGACTCCCCGACTTTGTCAACAGTTGATTCAAAGTGCAGGTTTAATTAATATCCCATTATGATAATGGCTGCATGAGCCAATAAATTGTCATCATTTTTTCCCAACTCGGATTTCACTCTCAATATTATCTCTTCGGTTCACTCGGAGCAAAAAAAAAAAAAAAAAAAAAGGGGGACAAACAGGATGAGAGCGTCGTTAGCGCCACGCGTCAACGTGCGGGAACTCAGGGAGTTGGGGTGCTGGTTGGGGGGGACGGGGGGCATCCATCCGTTAATAAGTAATGACTGCCCGAGATCACAGGAACTCCGCACAACAACAAAACAAGTTAAGCACAAGCTTTGATAATGACTCTTAATAATTAAACATGTGTAATTATCGCGTTACAGGAAAGCTGTGCGGCGGCGGCGGCGGCGGCGCGCAGGGCGAAGGGCCGGCAATTACAGGAGCGGAGATTGAGGTCAGCGGATTGTGGAGCAAAATGCTGACAACCTCACAGGTGTGTTTGAGCCAGCAGCCGAACCCAACAAGGTGTTGGAGGGCTGCAACTGAGAGGATTATTGTCATAAAAGATTCATCGGTCGACTATTTTCAAAAAGCCAACTCACAGCGTCACAACTTGAACATCCCCCAAAAAGTGAACTCACAAAAAACACACACATGCATGCTCTGCATCTGCTGAGAACAGAAGCTTTTTTAAGAGCAGAAAAAGAGGTCTATTTTTTTTTTAGTTTTTTTTTTTTTTTGCTGAAATGGACCTGAACTTCAGGGCAATAAATAAATGATAAAAAAAAAAAGAAAGAAAATTGTTTCAATTTTCTGGATTTGTTGTTGAAGTCCTGCTGCGTTCTCCTGCGGCCGCTCACGTCTGCGGCCTGCGACACTTCCTCACAGCCGAGACCTCAACCAGCTACCCGCCAAACGTCGAGGTCGACGGATCTGCGACTCAAAAAGTCACCAGATCAAAATGTAATCACCCTGTTTTAGATTTGGAATTTCACAATGAGAGCACCACAGAGAAGAAGACGAATGGGAGGGGTGGTGGTGG
This sequence comes from Thamnaconus septentrionalis, assembly GCA_009823395.1. Classification (NCBI taxonomy): domain Eukaryota; kingdom Metazoa; phylum Chordata; class Actinopteri; order Tetraodontiformes; family Monacanthidae; genus Thamnaconus; species Thamnaconus septentrionalis. The sequence continues at coordinate 1,195,571 of CM020511.1, read as the reverse complement.
TGGGGGGGGTCTGATTCCTCTGGGAGAAATCAATGTCTTTCAGCAGCCCCTCTGCTCCTCTTTGACGGCAAAAGGCCATTCACGCACATTTGGCGGCCGTTGTCAGCAGCTAAAAGGGCTAATCATAACATCATTGACGCGTTAGAGGGGGGAAATAAATTCTAAAAAAAAAAAAAAAAAAAGGCGGCGCCAAGCCGCAGCACCATTGACAACCTTTGCTCCCCATCCAGAGAGAAAGAGTTAATTTGATCATGATGGCAACCGGCTTCTTCTTTCAAGCCCCCTTTTCAGCACCAGAAGCAGCAGCTGGGGCTGCTGGAAGAGGGGAGCGGGGGGCGGGATGGGGAGGGGGAGGGAGGGAGGGAGGGAGGGAGGTGAGCGACAAGCAGGGTCGTCATTACGTCTCCATTTCAGGGACCGAGAAGCAGAAGCAGAAGAAGAAGAAGAAGGAGAAGAAGAAGAAGGGCTTCCTGAATTGCCCTGGATTGCGATGGCGCTCGTTCCTACACATCTCCAAGCGGGCGAATGGGCCTTGGGCCAGTGCGAGCCGCCGGAGCTGCTACCAGAATGGGATCACAATTGCATTTAAAGGCCCCGGCAAAGGGAGAGGGAGAGGGAGAGGGAGAGAAAGGAGGGGAGGCAGAAAGAGGGCGCCGATGAGCTCTAATTGCCAGATGGTGAATATTTTCGCTCCCCTTTTCAACGTTGCATTAATTGCAGGGCTGCCCGGGGGTTGAGACGCACTGATCAGTGTGGCAGAGGATCCTGACCCTGATTATCCCCCCCTACAGTGGGTGGGGCAGAGAGGTGGGGGGGGGGGCTAGGGTCTGAATAGGGGGGGAGCGGAGGGCTCGGCAACAGTTACTCACCCAATCATTTGCCAATCGAGCCACCTGGGCCTCCGCACTTGGGCTTCCATCGGCGCCACCACCAAAGGAGGCCCTTCGGTGGGGCTATAAGAAGGGATGTGATGAGGAGAGGTAGCGCGAGAGACCACCCCCCCCCCCCCACCCCCAGTCCCCCCTCCTCACCCTCCTCGTTTACATATCTCCCAGAGATGTAATTGAATTAAATAAAGCTTTCCTCGGGGGGGCAGCTGCCACAGCTGCTGTTTGTGGCATGTCAAAAGGCTCGACACTTGGAGGGCACTTACATATGCTCCAAATTAGCAGGTCAGATAGGCGGACGTGCCGTGACAGCCGACCAGGCTGCCAACGCAACAAGGGGGCCCGCAGCTGCGAGCAATTCCCGGGCGGAGTGGAGGCTCTTTCAGACCCCCCTGATTACCAAGGGCAGTGGCGCACGTGCTCGCTCGCACACACACACACACACACACACACACACCACACACTCACTGTACACATCGTACACACACGCAGGCATGCGAGGGTTCACCACAGGGGTCAGCAAAGTATGACAGGAAGACTAGAAGGGAGGGACGACCAGGAAGATTTGCCCGAGGACGATACATTCGTAACACCCCCCCCCCCCCGATTTAACAACGGGGAAAAAATAAATAAATAAATGAATAGTTGCAGTGCAACTGTGTAGATACAAGAAACGTACTGGGGTTGAGTTCAGAATGTAGCCAAAGCAACGCTAGCACTACTGCGGCACCACCGTCTTGCTAGCGATGATTCCTCAGCCAATCAGCGGAGCAAAAGATGATTTTGCGACGACAATAACGTCGTCGCAAACGTTCAACACTTTTATAACTTCGTCTTTCATCGAGGTTACTTACTGGCTTCCATTCCGTCATTTTACAATCTTATGTATTTGTAATAGCGGTATGTAAGACCGCCTCTAAATAAACGTGTGACGTTGCCGTGTAGTGGTTCGTCCGGCGTGCCGGGTCGCGCTTGAAAGTCACGCAGCCGGCACCGCCCCCCCCCCCGGCACCATTGATCCTATTCATCCTTTATCTACAGCTTTACTGAGTTTGGAATCATCATCTCAGGGTGGAAAAGTTACCTAGAGCTGCTTGAAGGATGAAACCTCGCCAGTTCCGATGACCTTCCACAAGTAAACTTAAAAACTCCAACTGGCCGTCGTCGTTGCCTGGCTTCAAATCCTCTTCACAACACAACAGAGGAATCCAACCAGAGATGAAACACGCTTGTTCTTCATGTTGGCTCTTCCTGGGCGTGACAAGCGTCTAAAACTGGTGTCAACACTCCAAACTCCGGTGATGCATCTAAGTGAGAAGCGGCTGTCACATCGTAATCAACTCCGGCGAAACAATCATCTAATGACTTGTCACTCAAGCTTTGCTGGGCAATTAGGCTGCATTTGCATGGCAGCGAAGGGCGTTTACCGCAATATCACTGGCGTCCTAATTGCTCGTCTGTTTCCCTTGGAGTCGCGTGCTTCCCGCTAGGATGTGATTAGCCAGAGCCAAAGAAAAGTTGACGGCGATCGCGCGGAGGCCGCCGCGTCGGACGTCTCTGGCCGCGCTCGCAACGTTGTGAGGTTATTATGCCGTTTGCACTACACAACCGGTTGTCGTCCGTCGTGGGGTCGTCGGTGGATTCACACTACGTGAATTAGCTGAGCGGCGCTCGTCCAGACCGCCTGGACTCCTCGACAAACACGCTAGAGGTCACACGGGAAATGAAAACTTGAACCGGATGATAAATTTGTCTGAAGTCAGGTATTTATTTCTTTTTTTGTGACATCGTGCACACTGACGCAGTTTCACGTAAACCCTATAAAACGTTCCACCGCCCTGGCTGAAGTTTGAGGCGTTTCACACCAGCGGCAATCTGGGAAACACTGACATTCTCCGCCACGAGAAAATCCTGCATTTTAGCAATCAAACGTTGGTCTCCCCCTTTGCTCACGTCAATCCTCTAGCTCCACCCTTCACCTGCCAACAGCTGGGGGCAGCTGCTCCCATCAAAGCTGTTGTTCCAACAGCCTAACTAGACAACACAACACCTATAGCGCTATTTAGGGGCGCCAAGATGCCCTTTTTATTTTTACCACCACACGTGTGACTGTATCTATCACCTCTCACACTGGAGCACTGGGGTTGGGTGGAAGGGGTTGGGGGGGGGGGGGGGGGTGGCAATCACAGAAAACTTTACACATTAACACTACCTTGCTTTTAAAAGGTTTCGGAGTAGAAAGGACGTTTTTAATGTCTCAGTCATGTGACCTACAGCTACAGTTTGGTGAAGCTTAGATGTCTTGGACGAGGTTTGATGCAATGGGAAGATGGTTAAAGGATGATGTGTTTCAGGTAAGTTTCAAAGCACAACACAACACAACACACTGTGGGATTTGTTGGTCAAAAAAAACCAAAAGTTTGATTATGTTTCCAGGAATAAGGACAAACTCTGGACTTTTTGATACATTTTCTTAAAAAATCTAAAAAAAAAAAAAAAAAATCTCAGCTTATCAGGCTTGTGAGAATCCGTCAGGTTCCACTTTTCCTGCGTCCAATTATAATGCGACTTTGTGGGCCGACCACGGCAGGAACAGGCGCTGTTCAGGCAAAGAAAGGAAGAAAGAAAGTTAAAAAAAAAAGAGAGAGAGAGAGAGAGAGAGGGCGGCGGACACCTCGGCACCAGGCGTCTCTTTCAACTTTGGATGCGAGGGCGTGGACGTCCTGCGTGGGCAGAAAGGCCGTGACTCAGCTGTTTGTGTGCAACGCAGGAGAATAATGGATGTGAAGGCACACCAAACACGCCGTTTAAAAATGCATGAGCCCCCCCCGCGCACACACACACACACACACACAAAAAAAAAATCCCCTCTCCCTCCACAGAATAGAGCTATCACGGGTGCCTGTTATCTCCCAGAACCCCCAGGTAGAAAATGGTAATGATACCACTTAACATCGCTGCACATATGGAGGGAAAAATGGAAATGCCAACAGCACCTCAACTATAAAGCAAATCAAATTGAAATATTAATCCTCTGATTAATATAACATTGCGAGGGCCCGTTCCCCTTTGTTGTTAAACAACAAAGGGTTGCAAAATAAGCAAGTGCCTAAGAGGTAAGGGGCTCTGGAGGAGTCCCAGCGAGGTGCTAAAGCCCCTCTCAAACATCATTACTCTGCATAATGTATTCCCTTCCACAGTGCTGAGATTTTGATATTGATGTTTACGCGTTTATTTTTTAATTAACGTCGGTTGTTAATGAATTCTTTGATGAGAGGCATTTTGTAAATCATTATGCTTGGAAGAGGGGAAAAACAGGCGCGAGGCTTTGCCCCCTTTTTTTACGCTGCTGACAGAAGACGAAGACAAAAAAAAAAGCAAAGTGTAAAGAGAGGAAAAAAAAAAAAGAAAAAAAAAAGTTGTGTGCCAGTGTTGCGGGGGTCATTGTTCAAAAGTTTGTTTTCTGATACATTGATTTTTTTTTTTTTTTTTTTTTTTTTTGCCTCCCTCCCTGGGCGCCGCTCCTCCGATTGCGTCGGCCGCCGACTGGGACTGGAGCTCGCCAGGGTTGGACGCCTTTGCTAATTACGTGGCTATAACCGCGGGCGCTGCAGAGGAGGGCGCTCTCCTGTCGACCGAGTCTGTGCGAGGCCCCTCGGTGGAGGTCCGTCCTTCCCCTCCTTTCATACCGGGCGGCGGGGGACCAGGGCGGCGGACGCAGACTGGCGGCTCAGAGGACGGCGCAGTTTGCCGGAACAGCGGCGTCGCTCCTTCTCAGGAGCGGCGCGGCAGGAAATCACCTTTTGTTTTTTCCAAACCGCAGGAGCCGCTGCTACTGCGATCTTCCTCGGTCCCTCGTCTGTCAGGTCCCCACCGACATCCAGTTTGCCTTCATGACGAGCGAACGAGGGGAAGTTGCAGCGATCACAACTCCGCGGGAACTTTTTGTTCCCCCAGTTATCGACACAAAAACCACGACGACAGCAGGGAGACAAAGAAGTCGCTCCAATCTGTGGGCCGGTAACCAACGTCACTGTTCAGTCAACAAAGTAATGAAAAAAAATGATTGATGATTTAATGGTGATTTGTTTCACTCTCGACAACGATAGGTGGGGACGCTTTGCTTTGGGGGGACTCGTCAATACTGTGGGCGAATCCCAGTGTGAGCTCCGAACCAGTTGGCCGCCGATGAATCTGGAACCCCCAACCCATCTGGAGCCGTCCTGGAGACGAGGCTCAAACCTGGAGCCCGTCCATCTCTTGGCAGGGCCACAGCTCGTCCCGACGCGTACAAGAGCGATCGTCTCTAATCCTACCAAAGAATTAATTGGTTAATTGGATCAATTAGACGTCCCAATAGGCGACGTGTGGGAATAATAAAAATAAATAAATAAATAAAAATAAATAAATCTATACATCCTTAAAATAATGTAGGCAGGTAGGAAGTTGGAAATCTTCCTCGCCGTTCATGCACCGGGGTGATCAGACCGCCTGGGTCATGTGATCGCTTTATTTCCCGGACTTGTGCGTCACTCGGCTGCATTATGTTGACGGTGCCGCCGCTTGTTTTTTTTAAAGACAGCAGAACTATTTTCATGACTTATGGCATTTGCAGTATTTCAACGATGGCGGCACTGTTTTTTTTTTTCCCTCCCCTCCGAGCCACTTTTCAAACGGAGCCAAACTGCACGGCTTTTAAAGGCTAATTCATCAAAAAAAAAAAAAAAAAAAGGGGGAGCGCAAGAGGAGCGCGCTCCAGATGCTGCCACTTTAAAAAAAAAAAAAAAAAAAACAAGGAAAAAAAAAGAAAAATGAAAAAAAGATTGCAAGTAGAATTATGGCTTTTCATCAGCCGATAAATTTTCACTTGTGATTAATTGCAACGCTCACTTTCGGGGGCTCACATACGACACAAAAGAGCGTTTCTGCTTTGTGAAATTCATATAAAAGAAATGCAAATGGATGGAGTTCTTGGCACCAAACATATGCTGCCACAATGCCAACAAGCCTGCCCCCGACAACCCCAGCTGGAGGCTTGTAAGACTTGCTCTTGGCAAAAGACGTTTTATTATTTTTTTTCCCCTTCTCTCCCACCCTCACCCTCCTCCCCCCCCCCACTGCCCCCCCCCCAACCCCCCCACCACCCGTGTTGCAAATGATCGCCAATTAATACGAACAGCATCCAATTCTAATTTTGCACCTGGTAGGATTGTGAACATCTTGCAAAGCTCTTCTCAAGCCGACGGTCTAAATGACTGGATATTTTATATATATATATATATATATATATATATATATATATATATATATATATATATATATATATATATATATATTTAGCCCCTGCCTTCTTTTTTTTGCTATTCGAGGAAAACAAACAAACAACGACAAAAAACCACCACGAGCCACAGTGATGGAGTCAGTGGAAGCAGCCGTGAGGTGTGAGCCTGAAAATGGAGACGGCTGATTGGACTGAAGTATTTTTTTTTTTTTTTTTTTAAACACTGAATGCAAAATAAAAAGTAAAAAAAATATCATGACGGTACCACAACCACACCAACAAGAAAATGGATGACAACCTCGTCATGTATATTCCTCAAAAGCGAAAGTGCAAAAAAAACAAACAAAAAAAAAAGAGGCAAACATCTACGATAACTCACCGAAATCCGAAAAACAAGCCACTGTTGGTTTTTTTGCCTCCCGGTCCTTCACAACGTCACCAAAACTTTCTGAGTTCTGTCAAAACTTTTTTTCCTTCCATTTGTTTTTCCTGCATTTCTGCGACACATGGAGAAGTTTCCATCTGAACATTTCAAATCTGAGCATTTCCCATTTGGTGTCATTATTTTTTCCGGAATGCGACACGACGACCTCACAAAGCAGGTGCCGGACGACGACGCCTCTCGCTCATCTGTTTTGAAAAGCTCCGGTGGAAAGTGTTTTCAACCAGAATCAGTGTTGAGGAACCAAGTTTTCTTTTTTCTTTCCTTTTCTCTTCAAAAAAAAAAAAAAAACAAAAAAGCAAAACCCCTTCCGAGTGCGGCTCTTCGTAAGCAAATCCCGCAGAAATATTAACAGATGTTGGAAAGATAAAAACAACTCTTCCCTCCTGTGAAATCAAAGTGTAATATGTTTTCACTGATTAACTCAACGTTCTCCCCTAATGTGTGAAAACAAGTCCCGGCTCTCGCTCTCGCTTTCGCTCTCTCGCCTCTACAACTTTTCAGAGGTGCAGACGAGATAACTCGGGCCCGGCGTTCATCATATCACGCCGCCATCCATCCATCCGTGTGATGAATTCCGCTTATTTTCCAGAGTGAAAAAAAAGAAAACCCGCAAGAGTGAAAAAGAAGAAACCACAACAACAATTCCACTGCGTTTTCACGTCACTAATTGCTCATCAAGCATTTGTGCCGTCTCTCCCCCTCTCTATCCATTTCTCTCTCTGTCTCCCGCTCTCCCTCTACCCGCTTCTGTGAAATTGATACTCGCCATACGACTTATGATGGATAGGAGGCTTTAATGAGCTCTTACGAGCAATTAAGTAATCAGGGAACCCTGCTGCTCGGCGCTCGAGCTAGTGTGAGCGCTGACAAACGGAGGCCCATCAGCCAGCCATGCAATCAGCACAGGACACAGTCACCGCTCGCTGCTACCTGAAGGCAGAGCAGGAGCAGGCGGAGCAGGAGCTGGCAGAGCAGGAGCAGGCGGAGCAGGAGCAGGAAGAGCAGGAGCAGGTGGAGCAGGCAGAGCAGGAGCAGGAAGAGCAGGAGCTGGTGGAGCAGGAGCTGGTGGAGCAGGCAGAGCAGGAGCAGGAAGAGCATGAGCCGGAAGAGCAGGAGCAGGAAGAGCAGGAGCAGGAAGAGCAGGAGCAGGCGGAGGAGGCAGAGTAGGAGCAGGAAGAGCAGGAGCTGGCGGAGCAGGAGCTGGCGGAGCAGGAGCAGGAACAGCAGGAGCAGGCGGAACATGAGCAGGAAGAGCAGGAGCAGGCGGAGGAGGCAGAGTAGGAGCAGGAAGAGCAGGAGCAGGAAGAGCAGGAGTAGGTGCAGGAAGAGCAGGAAGCGCAGAGCAGGAGCAGGCAGAGCAGGAGCTGGCAGAGCAGGCGGAGCAGGATCAGGAAGAGCAGGCAGAGCAGGAGCAGGAGGAGCAGGAGCAGGAGGAGCAGGAGCAGGCGGAGCAGGAGCAGGCAGAGCAGGAGCAGGCAGAGCAGGAGCAGGCAGAGCAGGAGCTGGCGGAGCAACGGGGTCGCAAAGCTCCGTCTAAACTTCCAGGGTCTGTGACAGTTTAAGACGAAGCAGAGGGAGAAGCTCCAAGTTTTAGACCAAGCCTCTTTCCACATTAGTATTTTTTTTTTTTTTTTGGTCTGATTTTTTTTCTATATACTTTGCCACATGCAAAGGGTCAGAACAGGGTCAATATTTTGGTCTTTTTTTTTTTTTTTTTTTAAATAAAACCCTGGGTTTTTTGGAGGGGGAACTTTTTTTTGTGGAGTTTGTCCCTTTAAAGTTTTATCCAATCTTTCGTGTGCTACATTGTTGTTTTGAGACTTGGTGACTTTATTGAAAATAAAAAAAAAAAGTCAAGAAATGATTATAATTTAGTACATTTTCCAAACGCACCAATACAAGAGGGAGAATTTATTTTGTCTGTCACCATTTTTTTTTTCCAATTACGTAAAATTATTGTTTTGTTTTTTAAAGCAAAACAATCTGTGTTGTCTAGAGACAAAAAAAAAAAAGAAGTTGGGCTCTCTGAGTTTGGCGCTCACTAGGAGGAGGGGTGGGGGGAGGAGGCGGGGGGTTGGTGTTCTCGGCGCCGAGTTCTCAGCCACCCTGAGCACGTTGGCCGCCGCAGGGCGGCGTGACACGTCTCCAGCACGCAGCAGCTCCTCGGAGTAATTCTGCAACCGCCCCACACCTCCTTTTATTTTTTAATAGGAGCGGCCTGGGACGACGCATTTCACATTGAAAATCAAATATGTTGCTTATTAATAGGGTGACTCTGGCGGGCACTACCTGGAGAAATGCCGGGAGGGGCGGGAGCTGGCGAGCAGGGACGCCTACAGAAGTGCTTTCTCTCGCTCTGTGCAGAGGGAGGAAACAGCTGAGGGTGCAGATTTCTCATCACTAAACTGGCACAGGCCATGTAGGTGCACACACACACACACACACACACACACACACACACACACACTTTATGGAAATCAAGAGTGCCAGGATGTGCACGGCAGCCATGCATGAAAAAAAAAAAAAAAAAACATGCAGTGCTTCATGGTTTCAGGATATAAAAGCAGAAGCAGAAGCAGAAGAAGCAGAAGAAGAAGCAGAAGAAGCAGAAGAAGAAGCAGAAGAAGCAGCAGAAGCAGAAGCAGGAATTTCAACTTGCCAGGCTAACAATCTCAAACTAGACGCTCAGTCAAGACCCGCGGCCTGATGTTTGGGTGGCGGCGGCGCCGACCGCGGTTAAGAAACACTGCCAGTTATTCCCATTAGCCGCCATCTGGCCCATTACGGTCCCCGTCTTGTTCAAACACAAACCCCCGTTTCCACCGCGCAGCCGCTCTGCTTGGCTGCAGCCGCAGCGGCGGCGGCGGCGGCGGCGAGGACAGCGAGGCCGACGTCTGCTGCCCGCCTCTCGCACCCGCTAACTTGGCGTCATTTCCTCAGATTCCGTACAGATTGCACCAGCTAATTATGATCTAATAACTGGCAGACTGTCTGTTTCAATATTATTACAGGAAGACGAGGTTAAATGAATAGCTCATCATCTGGTCCCCGTATCAGTCATGTTGTTTTAATGATCGTAATTCCGCCATTAAATCTTAATAACATGTCAAGATCACAAGGGAGACATGTCAATTTGGCCCTTCAATGAGAATGAAGCCAAGGGTTGGTGAAGACGAGCCTGTTTCTTTCTCTCCCGTCTTCTCTTCTTGTGCAGGCTTGATTTTGTTAGCCACGCTGTGCGCGTGCGCACACACCCACACACACACGCATGCAAGCACACACACACACACACAATGACACTCGCAGCAGAACAGACACAGAGCTGTTTCTGAGTCAATCTCATATTTAACGAGCTAATTAATTCATGTGTTGATGTGGGCCAGGAAGTGAAGCTGAGCTAAATGTTTTCTACCTTTGGTATTCTAGCTGATCCAAAACACCAACCTGTTCCCCGCTGATGATGAAAGGACTTGTTTCTTCAAGGGGGAAATAAAAACAACAACAACAACAATCCTTTCATTTAAAACATCAGTTGACCAAACACACCTTCAGGAGGAATGCCGCTTAGCTAATAATCACATTTCATAATGTGTCTACGTTTGAACACAACTGATTTTTTTTTTTCTTTCATCTATTTTCAGTCAACCGCACTGCTGATATGATTTTTTTGTTGTTGTCGTTTTGTTTGTCATTATTTTGGTTATGAAAACACTTTAGGGCAAAACGTTTTCTGCTGCATTGACTCAGTTCCCCTTTTGCTTGTTCATTTATTCAACTTGCTAAGTTGTGCAGATATTCTTGTCTAATAATAAACGACTCTATGACTCAAGCGATCGTTTCAGCGTACATATTTTCTCTGCCAGGACAGTGTTTTGATACAAGTCAACAGTATGAAACCAAATCATTCGAAGCCCTATTAAAATGTCTTGCAAAAATACAAAACAAAAACACGGTCAGTACAAAAAGTAAAATATAAAATATGGTCTGTACGAAGCTGGATTAGCCGGTAAACTACAGCTGAAGGGTGAGGCCTTCCCGACGGTAAGTGTTTAAATTGTGCCTGTTTCGTAAAGTTTGCCGTTTACTCTCAACTCCCGCACCGGCAAACTGAGGAAGTGAGACTCAGCAGCGACCAAGAGTGTGACCAATCACAGCGGAGTGGGCTGGGCGGGAGGCGTACCCGGAGGAGGCCGGGGGTGGAGTGAAGTAAAACTGACCGTTTTCGCAGGATGTAGGAAATACGATGCAGCGAGAGACACAGATCTACAACGCTTTCAGTGCTGGTAACCGTGTGTTGCTGCTCTGGAGGGGCCAGAAATCAAACACAAAGGCCTGAAGATGAGTATAATAGGTCACCTTTAATACTGTTGATTCTAACCAAAACACTGTCCTAGCGGGGAAAATGTAGACGATGAAACAATCGCTCGAGTCTCAGAGTCGTTTGTTATTAGAGAAGACGATCTACACAACTTAAGTCCACACAAAGCACAAACCAGGGAAAGTTCTATTCAACCAGTGTTAACACGCTAGTAGTGTTAACACCGCCCTAAGAAGCGGAACTCCTTAAAGCGGCAGAATCGCCGCCTCTTCAGCTTCGCCACCAGCGAACACAACACACAACTCAAGCAGAGCACGAAGTTAGCGGTGGTGGCTAACAGTTTGTCGACACGATTCAGCAGCTATCCAGCGATACATCTTCCGAGACCGAGCGGGGGAGGGCGGGGCCAGGCCTAGATCGTGCCAGAGCATGGCCATGTAGGGAAGTCCAGCACGCATTGACGTCAATGCCGCCACAATGTTGGGGGGCGGGGAAGACCGTAAAACACAGCGTGCAGAACCATGCACAACTACTTGCAGGGCTCACGTCCAAACACACGAACCTCATTAATTGACGCTTTGGCATCGGTCGACACCAGGATTCAACATTGTAACAGTATTTAGTGGTCAGACAAGAGGAAAAGCGTCATAGGTCTCCTGGATTTAAGTCAATTTTGTGTGCACACAATTTCAAAATGGCCATATAGTGTAGCGCTACAAATACCTCCAGGCGTTGGGCGCCGTGCGGCGATCCAATGGTGGCTCGCATCCAGCTCCGCATTAGCATTGCGGCTCCCGCGCCTGCGTACCAATGGCCGTCGACGTAGATCCAAAGCCCTTCCAGCAGCTCGACTCGTCCCCGGAAGCAGCCTCCGATGTGTCCCCAACGTGCCGAAGATTCCACCAAGTGCCAACTGGAGCGGTTTTTTGACTCATGTCAGGGCAAAGCCTCGTGCCTTGCTTCTGCTATGCTAGTGTTGCTATGTTAATGCTAAGGAAAAAAACGATCGTCACCCCTCTCTTGCGAAGAAAAATGGGGATTTCAACATTTATTCCGGTGTCCACTTAAATCCCAGGCAAAACAAAACAAACACTTCGCGGCAGAGCGGTCAAAAACCGTTTGCTCTTCCGGGTCAAACACCTGACAACAGCGGTGACACGGCTACCTTTATGACCCTGAACCACAAACAATACCGGAACACAGCGACACCCACAGCATAAATAGTGTAACAACAACTGGCTCAGATAATAACGGCAACATTTTGGCTGCTATACCGTCATTTTTTTTTGTGTGTATTAATTATCGATATAATGCGATAATGTCCCGACCCTAATTTATTTATTAAGACTGCAAAACATTGATATGTTACAAATTCGCATACACTTGAAACCTGCACGTACTCGATCAGATCAGACAGTAAACAGCACACAACAAATCACACTCGGGTGGCGATAACTGTAAAATATATAAACACAATAAAAAAAAATTACCTGCTGACCCGGAGGGCTCTGCTCTGCTCCCTGTGCCTCTGCTTTGGCTGCTACATGCTCATTTGTACCTGCAGTGAAGTACTGAGCACTGAGGGTGGCAGTGTCGCTCATTGTTTACATCCTGTACAAAACAGAGAAGAAGAACAAAGTGGAAAATAAACACAACGAAAGCGATTTGCAAACCTGCCGTTGCACTTTTTATTGATTTTTTTTTGGGTTGGCGGACTGGTGTACTGAGGCAGGAACCCTAAATGACAAAAATGTTAGCAAAGTTTTACTGGCACGACTCCCAGTCAACCTTAACCTTTTGAGGCTTTGTAAAGTAATTAGTAAACTTACTAAAGGCGTGTTCTTTCTGTTCCCTGTGGAGCTCCTGCTTCTTTAAACACTGCACGCTGCAGATGTTCTTCTCCTTCTCCTTCTTCCGACTTCAGGGAGTAAACTTGCGGCGCCACACCAGGCCTGGCATAGGTACTACATCAATTTTCAGTCGTTTCCAGGGTATCCGTGTGGACGGGAATTTTTTTGAAGACGGCTTGGTGTAAACGCGTCTTTTTTTTTTCGAGAGAGAGCATTTTTGAAAATGTACGGTTTCAAAAAAATCCATCTCCGTGGAAATGGTCCCTTCAACAACATGGAGGAAGCAACAACGTCTGCGGAGCGTACGGAGGAGGAAGTGGTTGGTAAAAGAAAAATCAGTGGCTTAGTAATTTGGAGATGGTTTGGATTCAAATTATCAGATGAAAAACAAAGTAAGGTTATTTTTAGGGAGTGCCATAAACAAGTTACAGCCAGGGGTGGAAGCACAACAAATCTTTTTCACCACCTGCAGTGGCACAAACTGCAGTACGGAGAGCGTGAAACTGCGCTGCAGAAGCCTCAGCCGCAAGGCATCCACAGCCCGGAAAAAAAAATAATAATAAATTTGAGCGCTTAATTCTGTTCTTTCTGTATATATAAATGGTGCCATTACTAGTGTTTGTCATATTTTGTTTTTTATAATGTTCGTTATTTGCATCTGTGGATTTGTTGGAAAGGAGAAGAAAATCTATCATTTCATTTTAATAAGCCATTTATACTTGTCAAACTAAAAAAAAAAATGCTGATATTGTTCATTTCTCATCTAAATATATTTATTTCAGAAAAAGAGTGGCTTTTTTTATAGGCTATTTTTATTTAAGATTTTTTTTTAAATGCGCACCTTACAGAACTTTGATTGTTTTTTTTTATGAAAGGTACTCCCTTTTTTGTTATGCAGTATTTATGTTTACATTTCATTGTTTTATGAACAGCTGAGCATTTACTCATGAAGCAGGTGAAGAAACCCATTTATCATTCACTCATTTGATTTTGCAACTGTTGACTGACAAAGGTTTCAAAAGCCGGTTTTCAAAGCCACTTTGACTTTGACTGAACATTTGCTCTCACTTTGCAGAAAGAAATATCGGGATGTATATCGTACATCGATATTCACCCTAAATATATCGGGATGTGACTTTTAGTCCATATCGCCCAGCCCTACTACTACACTCGGAGACACAACTGCACTCTTTATTCATAATGTAACAATCCTGACATGTGTTCAGTTTGGGATGCGTTCCACTGTTTATTAATGTTTGTGTTGCTGTTAGTGAGGGGCGAACATGCAATACTTCCGGTTAAGAGGACGACAGAGACCCCGGAAAGGTGTGTGTACTGTACGTAAGGCTGCAGGGATGTCTGGAGAGACTGCAGCTAACAGTCTGTTTCTTGGCGCGAGTTCGGTGAGAAAGCCAATGTGCTCGTTATCTGACGTCAGAAATTCAACGTCTGGTGTTTGAGGTGTTCGCATCATCTCTAACGATCGATCAGACTGTCAGGTTACTGGAGCGCGCTCTGCGATTCTGACTCCTCAGGTGCGGCATTTTAGGGCCATTTTTCCGCCTGCGTATCATTAGCGGGAAAACCTTTGTGGATCACGACGCAAAGGCGGCGGAGTTTACGGCCGCAAAAAGCGCCACAATTTACCACCGTGCTCCATTTTTTGTGGATCTGGACCAAAAAAAAACCAAAAACCTGAAGAATCAAAGCCCCGAGGTACAAACCTGTATTCTAATCCCTCCTCCCTCAAGGCTCTTTGTTTGTGAAGGTAGAGACACACAGCTTGCAGCCAGGAATAGCTGCAGGAGAGGAGAAGCGACAAGAAAGGCAGAGCGGCGCCACAAAGTGGGGAAGGGGGCGGGGGAGGAAGTGGGGTGACAGGAGAGAGAGAGAGAGAGAAAAAAAACCCCATGGGGCGGGGGTGGGGTGGGGTAGGGGTAGCAGGGATGTGTGGGCAGGGTTCTCGGGGTGGGTGAATGAGACAATGGCTCCGTCAGAGAGTCAAACGGTGTAAACATCATGGGTGCAATCCGGTGGCGACTCGCTTTGGCTCAGGTCTTAACACGACTCTGGGTCAATCAATCTGAATCAGTCAAGCCTGTGTGTGTGTGTGTGTGTGTGTGTCACTGTGTGTGTCACTGTGTGCGTGTCTGCGGACAGGCGTGGGCGTTACAAACGCCGTGACGGGGTGTACCGTCCTGAGGTCACTGGCCCCTGTCACAGAGAGTGGAAAAAGACGACAATGTGTACGTGTGGGTGTGCGTGTGTGTCAATGAGTCTATTGAAACACAGCCACAGAGTTAACAACAGGGGGTTGTTCAGATGCACGTGTGCCTGTGTGTGTGTGTGTGTGTTTTTCACGGGCTGGCTTTGTGCCGTTGTGCAGTATAGTAAACATATGCTAACGGCGTACAGGAAGCTCATTGCTAATCCATGTGCTGCCACTCCAAGCCTCATGGTTCTTGAGCAGCACTGATACAGGAAGTGATGCAACGTACAGGAAGATGCCAATGTACACTACCGTCCTTCAGTACCGTCCTTCAGTACCATCCTCCAGTACTGTCCTACAGTTCCATCCTCCAGTACTGTCCTCCAGTACCATCCTCCAGTACCGTCCTTCAGTACCGTCCTCCAGTACCGTCCTCCAGTACCATCCTCCAGTACCGTCCTCCAGTACCATCCTCCAGTACCGTCCTTCAGTACCGTCCTTCAGTACCGTCCTACAGTACTGTACTACAGTACCGTCCTTCAGTACCGTCCTCCAGTACCGTCCTACAGTACCATCCTCCAGTACCGTCCTACAGTACCGTCCTCCAGTACCATCCTCCAGTACCGTCCTCCAGTACCGTCCTACAGTTCCGTCCTTCAGTACTGTCCTCCAGTACCGTCCTTCAGTACCATCCTCCAGTACCGTCCTCCAGTACCATCCTACAGTACCATCCTCCAGTACCGTCCTACAGTACCGTCCTCCAGTACCATCCTCCAGTACCGTCCTCCAGTACCATCCTCCAGTACCGTCCTTCAGTACCATCCTCCAGTACCATCCTCCAGTACCGTCCTCCAGTACCGTCCTACAGTTCCGTCCTTCAGTACCGTCCTCCAGTACCATCCTCCAGTACCATCCTCCAGTACCGTCCTCCAGTACCGTCCTTCAGTGCTGTCCTTTGACTTAAACCAAACGTTTAAAATACACAAACAAACGACTCGCTTGGCCCCTCAACGATAGAGGTACCAAAACAGCGCCCCCTACAACTGTGTAGCGGCCAGTGCAAACACCCTAACACCGTACCATGGTGAGGCGAGGCAATGAAAACGCGCCCAAACTGGCTTTGTTGCCTGCTAAATGTAGCAACTTCGACATTTGGGATATAAATATCAGTGTTTCAGGACAGTTTTGACCTTCATCCGCTGGAATGAAACAAACGCAAATTTCTGTGGGATTTTATCACTGTGGGATAAATAAAAGTCTTCTTCTTTCTTCTTCTTCTTCTTCTTCAATCACAATCTATAGGGCCATAAAAAGGTGAGCTACCTAAAACCTGTTTATTCCACTCGTGTTGTATTTGGAGATGGACGAGAGATTTAGTGCGGGCTTAAATTTAGAGCTAGCATCACCAAATACTGTCAAGTATCAGAGAGATCTGCAAAAATAGATAAATAAAATAATGAATAAATAAAATGAATAAATGATATAACAATAACATTTTGACTTTTGACTGCAACATATTACTTCCAAGACTCTAGAGGCTTTTGTTTTTGCCCCGACAAGCAGACAACCACACGACCGGCTGTGGCTGTCCCTGGAATAGAGAGCTGGCAAAAATAACAATGTCTGTTGACGTGCTCTAATGCCGGCTGATCAATAGTAATTACCTACCTGTGGACCCAGCTGGCGGAGCCCCGCGGGCCCCTCGAGGGGGGGTTTTCTCCACAGACAGCTCACCATCCAGTCCCAGGTAACTCCGTAGGACGGACCTTTTAATTACTTTGTTCGCTGCCAGTAATTGAGGGTTGCAGTGTGTTTGCCATGAGGAGTGTGACTTCACTTGGCCCCCGGTTAATTATTCCCGTCACACGACTTCTCCCCCCTTCATTTTCACTTTGCGCCGCCCCGTCACGAGGTGCGAAATGCAACTGGAAAATGTAGGTTTGGTAACTGTATATGCGTCGCTCTCAGACAGCTGCACCGCCACGCTCTGCCATATGGACGCTTCCGGACGTGTTTTTCTGGGTGTTTATTCCTCGCCGCCGAGCAGCATATTGTCAGACGCCTCGGTGCATCTTTTTGAGGGTGGCGGCAGCCGTCCCACTGCTCGCCAACAAACTCCTCCAACCAGAGACGTAGCGGAGCTGTATCAATGTTATAGCTTCATTAGCGTTCTGATTAATAAACTGCTTAATTATAGAAATTTCCTATAGACTGATTGCACCTCCCGGACCTCGTGGTGTGAAGACGTATAGAGTGCATGAGTAATGCAATTATCCTGGTTGTCAGATGAGACGAAGTCGGATCGTCAATCACAAAAGGTTCTGAGGAAACTTTGGGAAAGATAGAAATCCACTCGCTGAGGCGTCAACACGTACACTCAGAGTTCTGAATAATACACAGTGTTGGAATCAGACATTTAACATCATGCCTCATAGCATGTTGTGCTATTACATTGGTAACGTTGCGTTTATATGTTGGAATTATTATATTGAGTTGAATGTATAAATGTATTGAATGTATATATATATGTAGTGCTTTGGTGTATATTTGATGATTATGATCAGTGTTCAAAACCTGGTGACCAAAGACTGTGTAACTCGTTAAGCCTGATGAACAGTGACCTGGGGTGACCAGAGAGTGGTCGGCCGAAGGAACTGCCTTTTTTGCGACCCATCCAGTCACATGGATGGGAAGTTGTGACCTCAGACTTTTCTGGAAGGAAATGTGCTTCAACAGGTCACAGTGGAAGGAAGGATGGACCATTTGGCTCACGGCCAAAGAAGGACCTGCTTCTTGATTCACAAACAATGACAGTAACACCCAGGAACCGATGGGAGAAGAATGGACAGCCAATCAAAGGACGACACTGGAGAAGACGTTCAAATCAGGAGTCAGATTGTTTGTCTGTGGACTGAAGGACTCTCTTGGGAGAAAGGAGTCAGTGACTCCGGCGACGGCCAGGACTCCACTCCAGAGATCTCTGGACCAAACGTCTTGTTCTTCTTTTCAGATAAAATTGATTAAGATTTTCCTTGTCTCCTTTCCTTCATTAAACAAACACGCGGTTTGGTAGCAGGAGATTAGACAGAGGAAGCAAACAGCAGAAGGACTTTCCTTCTGTTTCTGACACATTTTTGTCGTGATTTTAACATTTTGTATTTCACCATGTTTTGTTATCACTGAGGTCTCACTGGCACTATTTCGCATGGGGAATCCATTCAGCCCCCTGCCAACAGCATCCTACAACCTCCTTCTGTACTAATAGGAACCATTTCCGCTAATATCATGTTCACACCCAATGCAAATTCAATTTGAAAAGCCATTAATTTACATTGATGCAAGACACAAATGTTTGCAAATTGTTGGGTGTGATGGACACAAATTGTCGTAGCAAGACATTCAAATTGAGTTATTACTGGGTTGAATGTATTCGACATCTGTGACAAATTTACTTCACAGCAGCAACAAAAATATTCGCAATTAATTCGATAAACAGCGTCTCTTTCCCATCTGTGAACAGAAAAGTGAGGAAAACATTCATTGTTTTCATCTTTTTGTGAACGCTGAAATGCAGCTCGGCAGTGACGGAGATTAGTGGCCACGCCCCCTCGGCCAGGTGTTGACTCCGCCCTCTGAGACCGCATGTCTCAGACACCTTCCAAACATGTGGAAGGTCCAACAAAGCATCAGTTTTTAGCGGCAAGCTGTAAACTGAGGGCTCAATACGCTGCTTCCTGCACATCTAGTGTGTAATGTGGGACCACTGTCATGGTTCAAACAGCACAGGACTAAAGTGTGCAGTGGGATGTTTGGTGTCACCCACCGCTACCGCTGCTGGCTGGCCGTTCAGCAGAACTGCTGCTGCTGTTGTCGCCGTCCTTCTGTTTGCAGATTTTTCTGAAGGAGGAGAGAAAAAAAAAAAAAAAAAAATCAGCAAAGTGCACTGTTGCTCACACTCTCCCCGATCCCCGTTGTTGTCGTTGGCCGGCAGCCACCAGCACGAGCCAACCCAGTTAACAGACACTTCCGCACGGCGCACAAGGAACCATCTGTTTTTTAAAAAGCGACAGAGAGAAATAAAAAGCGCCCTCGCTCCCTCCTGCTCTTCCTCCACCACCTCCAGCAGCACCTCCACCAGCAGCAGCAGCAGCAGCAGCAGCAGCAGCAGCAGCAGACCCCACTATGCAGAGCTCTGCGTCTCAATCAGCAACAGCTTTGGAAAAATAACAATCTATCTCAGCAGATAAAAATAGCTAGCAATCATCTGAAGGAAATCATAGCAGCGGCAGCTACAGCGCACAAAAACTCCCATTAAACTATTTCGGGCGAGGATCTGGGCTGGGTGGGGTTGGGTGGGGTTGGGTGGGTGGGGTCAGATTTTTACACCCTTGAGGCCCGATGTTGGTCACATCTCCTGAATTGCAGTTCTGTTTGTGCGCACGCCGCACACGTCTTGGCTGCTCGCTGCTCCTCAGACGTGCCAGCTTGTAGCTAAATAAATATTGGCCGAGGGGCGTTTTTTGAAAAAACATATTGTTCTGGCTCGGCGCTCGGCGCCCTCTGTTGCCAAAACAAGGCCACGGGGGTCCGGGGAGAGCAGAATCTCCTCCCACATGACCAGCGCCACCACGGCGATGGTCAGCATGTGTGTGTGTGTGTGTGTGTGTGTGTGTGCTTCCACTTCTGAGTGTATCATGTATTGACTCGGCTCTTCAGGCTGGACGCCAGCCATTCAATGGCGTCACACGCCGCCTTTGTCTCTGCTGTCCTATGTGCTTGTCCTCCTGCATGTTTGTTTGCAGGCTGTTTTTTTTTTTTTTTTTTAGGATAGCCAGGGATATCTTTAGCATGTCTATTTATGACTCAAAGCCAGAAATACAGAAGCCTGTTTTTTGTTTTTTTGTTTTTTCCTTGCCACGGCGGCGGGGGTTTATTTTCTAAGCGTTCGGTGGATGCCGCGTTATATCATCGCGGAGGCTCGTGGCGGGCGGCTGAAAACTCAGTGCAGTTCAGTTCAACACGTCCTCCCGTCAAGAACTCCTCGAGTCTGCTGCGACCCAAATTGTGGCGGCGTTAATTGGAAAAACGATTACTAAAACATAAGCGCCCCCGCTCTCGGTTGAACCCTCGACCACTTGCAAAAATTAAAGGTGTGTGTGTAATAAAGTGCATTATTGAGTAGATTTGACACGGCCGCCGCATATTTGCAGAGAGAGAATTATTATTACGCCCCTGGAAAAGAAATCCAGTGGAAAATAATTAATTATCCGGCCTATTTCCAGTCCTCCTCTTAAGCCTATTTAAAGGGCATTAGGTATTATGAATGTGAGGTGGTCTAATTTTACCCCAAGTAATATCTATCACCATCTGACTACATTAGTATACTTTTCCAGGCTCCGCAGGCTACTGAAGTCACATGGCATGACTCTGAAATTCCCAGAAACTCGTCGCGCTCGGCTTTTATTATCGCTCTCGTTATTGCGATTTTAATCTCGCCGCCGCTTTCACGCGCAGACGGGCCGCCGCGATCCGATTTACACCTGGAACTGTTAGTAACGGGAGTGTTTGCTTAATCGCGAGCGACTCTTCCACGGATGAATTATGTATACGCCGCGGAGAGCTCATTTGGGAATTAAGGAGGATAAGTAGCAGTCCATTTTGTGCCTGTTAGGGATCCTCGGTGCGCCTCGGCGGCGGCATTAGTGGGAGCTAATGGACCTTTGGGGGTGGGCGGCAGGGAGGGTCGAGAGGGGGGGTCAGGGCCCCTTTGCACTGCCGAGGGTCTGCGGGCCCTGGTGACAGATGGTTGGCCGCCTTGCTGGGCGTCTGTGGCTACGAGGTCTGTCACGAGGCGGCTCTGCAGTCGTCGATGGCGACGCGAGGATCAAACGACATTGTGGAAGGTGAAGAGACGGCTGGCGTGCCAGGCCGGAGCAGGGGGGGGGCGGGCGGGGCGGGGGCTGGGAAGGGAACGCTTTAGCAGCGAGTCCAGATCCTGACTGGAGCTTTTTCAGGATCTGGAAATCAGTTTCAGTCACATCAGGACTTCATCAAGCACAGCGCTGCGCTGCTGTTTGTTCTCGTGAAATTGGTTATTTTATGCAAAATAATCATAATTCATTCTTTTTAATTTACCCTGTGCCTACACATGAAAATGATGTTTTAATCTGAAGTGTTTTGCGATTAATGAAATGTGTTTATTGCCATCAAAATAAACGCATTGTCTGTTAACATGCAGTTTGTTTGAATGCATGGATAGTTGGTGGATTGTTGGAATTGTGTCGCCCATTGACACAATTTGAGGCTAAAAAAAAAAAAAAAAAAAGATTAAACAATACAGCTGGACAATTTGCAATTATTGTTATTATTATTAACAAATAGCTTTCATCATCATCACAGGTACGACAACGTTGCGCTTGTCGTGATACTTTAAATTAGCTGTTTCTCAAAGACAAAAAAATAAATAAAAAAGACTTCCTGGTTGTGTTGCTTTGCTTGACGATGATTTGCTAAATGTGAGAACGGGGACGGGGGAGCCACTTAATTCAATACAATTTGTTCTCCTTTACCAATCAAATGGCTTCCTCAGTCAAAAAAAAAAACAACAACAACAACAACAACAACAACAGCGTCAATATAAAACGTAAGGTGAGAGTGAAAAGTTTTCTCTTTCCACGCCAGAATTTCAGCCGACCTCTCAAACATTTTGATGAGACCTCAGAGTGTTTTCACAAATGTCTGGAAAAAAAAAAAAAAAAAGCAGCGCCTCCACCATCGGTTCCCCCTACCGCTGAATGGACGGTGGGCACTGGAGACCGGCCCGTCGGACGATTAGCACCGTCTTACATTCCCGGTGATGGGATTAGACGATTCCCACAGTCTAGTCTGAAGCTACTCTAGAGCCGCGGCTCCGGACAGCGTCTCTATATCCAATTTCACAGCTCTCTAAACCGGCATCGTGGAGGCTATTTATTACTGTCACAGCCTCTCTTTGTGTGTGTGTGTGTGTCGGGGGCACAGGAGCGGGCGGGTGATTCTTTTGTGTTTCATCTGCCGTGGCGCAGGAAGTTGATCAATGGCAGCGCAGGAAGTCTAACAAGTGAGGAACCGGTGGGGTCGCCTCAAACAACCTAAAACAAAACAACGCAACTCAACACGGACAGACAGAAAAGCCTTCACATGAACACGGCAGTCAGCAGCTTCTCTGGGACCTTTTGATCTGCGGCGACGACCGATGAAAACAATTAGGGTGCCGCTGTTTTGTCCTACAGCACACACAAAAAAGAAAAAAAGGCGTTGAATTTGGGAGCAACGCGTGGGGGAGGCGGGGATTTTTCAGAAAGTTTTTGATTAGATTTTGGAATTGCGCCGGCTACCACGGTAAAATAGAGCCCGCTAGGTGATTTTTGGACAGTCGGAGCCTTTGTTGCTGGTTGGCTGGCCAAGATAGAGCCCGAGAGATAATAAAACCATTTATAAGACAGTTCTGAGTGGAGCAGCAACCATAATAGGGGCCTCCATTATAGAGGCTTTATAATTTCCCGGCTTTTTTTTTTTTTTTTTTTAGAGCCTCTGTTGTTCCTCTGAATTACCCCTGAATGATTTATGCTCACTGCTCTGGCCCTGATAGACCCTGGCAACACAGATAGAAACACACTCGGGGGGTTTTTGGTGTGCAAACACACTGTATTAAAAGCCAACTTGTTTCAAACAGCCAAACACATTTGCCAGTGGCGCGAGCTGCTCGGTGTCATTTCGCTCGTCAAACACTACAGCAAAGTGGAGTGCGTGGGGCGTGGGGGGGGGCAATGCAAGCCATTTAACCTGAGCAAACAGCCAGTGTCACGCAGCTGGAGGAACGACTTAAGAGCCTGAGCAAACACCGGCGCCGACCAACCATCGGCGGCAGATCCAGGCAGCAGCGGCGCAAGACGAGTCACTCTGGTAATGGCTTTGTGATGACTCAAGATCGAGCGGCCATCTGTTGGCTGCGGTGGGGGAGGACGGCGACTCGCCGCTCAGATACACAGAATATTAGCCAGGGCCGGGCAGCGGAGGAGGGGAGGACTTGGCCGGTGGCACAGGAAGTGAAGCATATGTCCATAAATGGTGGATTTGCTGATAGCAGAGACCCTGATCCCCGAACCCGGGGCCAGATAACAGGATTTGCATGGTGATTTTCAGCCTCAGTGGTATGACATCTTCTGAAAGAGGTGCAAGACAAGCGGCGTCCACCCCCCACACGACTCCCAACAAGCAGGTGTAGCATCGCAGCGGTGGCCCATCTGCAGCCCATCGCTGACACCAGCAAAAACCACACATTTAAAGCGCTCGGTGGACGTTTGCATGGGATTTCAATGATGAGACTTTGAATAAACCGCAGTCGTTTATGTCCGGTCTGTAACCGTGAAGTTCATTTGAACAGCCAAAGTCAAACCACATGCATGGAGGCTGGACTTCTCATGTCCCAAATATAACCTTCAAACCCCCCCCCCAGTGTCTGACCACACAGGTGAACAGGTGCAAATAATAGTTTAAAAAAAAACAAAAAAACTGAGAAGGTAGAATGACAATACTCACACTGCTACTCCTACCTCTTTGATTTTTAGAATAAAATGTGTCAAAGATGTAAAGGTAAACGCACTCAATGTAATAATAATAATAATAATAATAATAATAATAATGATAATAATAATAATAATAATAATGTTAGAATGTGATATTATTAGGAAGAAGGTAATTGGAAACAGGCAATTTTAATAATTTTGGAGTTGAGCAACAGAACGCAATACTCTACAGAATCAAAAAAAAGCTCTCGTCCCAAATATCTAAATACACCTAAAATGTAATGTACATTAAAATGTGTCTGATTCAAGTAGTTACTGGTCATATTAGTATTAAACTGTGTGCTGAATATCAATTAATGATAGTCTGAATGTGTGATTCACATACAGTCTAGTGAACAGCGAGTCAAATCAGACAAAAAAAATAAAAATAAAAAAATGCTCGTTAGCTCAGGGCTAGCTAGCTGTTGGCCAGCTAACTATTAGCCAGTCAACTGCTAGCTATTAGCAGTTATGTTAGGAATCACCATTTGGTTAAAAGAGTTAGTCTTTAATTCTTTAACCTACATGGCGATTCCTATCCTCAAAGTACGTTCGTACGATAGCACTAAACAAACACGCAAAGGTAATTTTCCGGTTGTTTTTTTTTCCAAAAGCTAGCTGCGGCATAATATAGCTGCAAACGGACCGTGGAACACTCGGCCGACCCGCAGATGAAAGTTTCAGTTGTAAAAGTGAAAATGAATAACAAAAAATAATAATTCAACCTGCTTAGTGCTTCAAGCCACTGAAATTACCAGATGACAGGATGTGGAAAAAGCATTCACGGAGCAGTTTTTGGGTGATAATTTGGGATTTTCCAAAGCCAGTTATGTTGTTTCTCCCGGCTGAATGCCGTGCAGAACGTGTTCCTGGTCAAACACGCAGGTTATTAATGGAGAGCTGTCTCTGTTTTACAGGTGGGGAAGCACTCAGGAGCCTCGTCCATCATATTAAAAGGCTGCTGTTGCTGCTGCTGCTGCTGCTTTGGGCTCGTGTTTGTCAGATTAGATGTTGTTAAATATCCTCAGGGAGGCAATCAGCTGTTTGTTATTTTCAACGTTAAGGGCAAAGCCATGCACTGCCCACAATCAATAAAAAGAAAATGTGAGGCTGAAGACCATAATAGGCTTTGGCTTCTTGCAACCTGCCCTGACAAATTAAGGCAACTCGTGTTTTTTCATTACTTACACATCCGTTTCCATTTTTGTCCCATCAGTGGAAGCAATTAGACAACGCTTCCTTAAATTAGCCATTGATTTTTTTTTTTTTTTTTTAACCAATAGCGACACTTCACAGGGGGAAATAATAACTGTAGGGCAGTGCTCCATGTGCAGTTCTTTCATTTATGCCACTCTTGTCAAGGACAGAAGCAGTTCACCTCCATGAAGAAGTGGCACCTTAAATTAGCTATTGATTTTTCAGGTGTCACTTTCACTTTTATTTCCCCTCTACAATCTGGACGTTGATGAGAGTCTATACTGAATTTTGAATTTTCTTGCTCTTGTTTGTTTGATTTTAACTTAATAAACGTTAAAAGTAACTGACAGTTGATTTAAATGTAAAGTCCAAGTCTAAAATACAATTCAAGGAAAAGCATAAAACCCTTAAAAGGGAGAAAATGCAGCAACCGTTTAACAAAAAAAAACCAAAAAAAAAAAACCACAAGATTATTTGGTGTGATGATGAACTTTTTTTTTGTCATTTTATTACAGAATCTTCGCTATTGCCAATCCAATCCACACAAGTGAACCTCCATGAATGAATCTCTCACCAGTTTCTTTTTTTTGTAATGTTTAAAACAAACATTTAAAAAAATGTCAAATTAAAAACATAAAATAACAAAAATATAGAAATGCAGAACAGCAGGCCTCGAGAGCCACGTCTCTTTTTTTTTAAGACAAGAAAATACACTTACAATTTAAGCAGCAACAGAATTTACCTGATTATACAATAAAACACTATTATTTTTTGTAATATTTCTTAGAAGATATTTTTGAAACCAAAATCCTGAACAGACACCGCATGTTCACCTGGAACAAAAGAAAAAAAAAAAAAAAAAAAAAAACAATTCAGATAAATATGTGAACTTTTCTTGACGCCAATAAAATAATTTGGCTTTTTTTTTTTTGTCAGTTTTCTTCAGGGGCAATTCCTGTCTTTAATTGGTTGTTTTCTTTGTCCACTTTGACTGTACATACACTTTTCTTTTTTCATCTTTTTTTTTCTGAGAAAGCAAACACGTGGGACAAATGACCATTGAACAAAAAAAAAAACTTTTGTGTGTACAGTGAAGGAGTTACGTTGCAGCGAGCGGCCGCGAGCTTTATTGATTATCCTACACACCCGCCGTGACGCTGACGATCCCTCAGTTCGCTTCCACTTCCTGTTTTTGGCCGACGTCCGGCCGCCTGCAGGACGATGCGGTCGGCCCGTCGGTCGGCGGAGAGTCTCAAACCTTGAGTCCTAGATTCTTTCGGCGTCGCCGAGCCGTCAAAATGTCCCGACGTTGTCGCTCGCCGACAAACTGAGGGACAGAAGTTCCTCTTTTTAACACCAGAAATTCGGAGCCAGGGTCCGAAGGTTTTGATCCGATTGACGCCGCAGAGTCCTGTCTCAAGAGGGCGCCACATGCGCAAAGTCCAGAGAATTGTAATGAATGAATGAATGAAAAACAAACAAACAAACAAAGAGAATGAATCCTGTGTTATTGTACAAATGTAACGAGTAGCAGGTCAACCTGGCGGCGCTCCAGTCTGTAAAGTGCACTCTGCATCCGGCTGCATGGCGCCCCAGTCGAGAGAAGTCAAACAACAACGAGTGTTTGGGTTCAACACAGAGGGGAAGCTCTGCTTGGTGTGTGTGTGTGTGTGTGTGTGTGTGTGTGTGTGTGTGTGTGTCAGTCTCTCTCTCTCTCTCTCTCAGGGCCATGTTAAATCAGATGACACAAGTCTCAGGTGTATGATGAGTGTGTGTGTTGTGTGTGTGTGTGTGTGTGTGTGTTGTTAATAAACGTATCCCTCGCTGTAGGGGTGCGGCGGACAGTAGGGCCCCTCCTGGACGTAGGCCAGGTTCTCGTCAAAGTGCGAGAGCGGCACCGTGTCCTCCTCGTTGATCTGCCGCTCCACGTCCGTCTTCAGCACCGGCCGCTGGTTGTCGGGGAACGCCATGGAGAAGAGCGCCTCGGGGTCGCACACAAACTTGTAGACGTATCTCTCGCCTGCCACCTGCACGGAGGACGGACGCGAGTTCAGAGTCGGCTTCCCGCTCAAAGCAGGAGGGGTCAAGAGCTACTGCAGGCAGAGGAAAGCCTGGTCGCTAACATTCTGCTGCATCTCCGTCACTGTAACAAAGTTACTATGAAAGAAAAAAGTGTGAAAAGAAGCTCTGATATGACAGCACTAAGCTCCGCCTCCGCCACGTGCTTTCACTATGGATCTGATTTCCAACCTGAGCAACAGAGCGTCTGTTATTCAGTCACACCACATTACAACATCTGGATTCAGACCTCAAATATTTTCTATCATTTTTAAAGTGGACTACTCCAGTTTAGGGCTGTCCCGATAATGTACTTTCACTTCCGATACGATACCGATATTTCAACCTTGAATATCGGCCGATACCGATATCAATCCGATATCAGCATGCTACAAATGAAACATACTTTCGTTATTTATTCTGCAGTGTGGAGTGTTAAAAAAGGCAGCATCAAGTGATATTACTCAAACGGAGAATAAGAGTCAAAAACACTTGTATTGGAGAACATACCACTCATTATTAACAATTATTAAAAAAAAACTGCGGAATAGAAAAAATAAATTAAAAAATAAATCAGGAGGCCGTGAACAATGATCAAAAATAACTGACAAACAATTCAAAACAAATGAACAAGTTGACTGCTCGTATATTCTGAAAAAAAACTGAGAGCAGGAACAAAAAAAAAAACAAAACAATATCGTCAGTTCACTAAACTGGCGATGACCCCGACTCCTCCATCTCCACCTTCTGCAGTCCCAGCATGATGTGGACATTCTGGAATGGACTGCTTTCTATCGGAGCGTTAATATCGGAGACTTAAGATGACGTCCGATATAATCCGATATTCCTTTTTTTGGCTGATATCGGACCGATATCCGATGTCACTATCGGATCGGGACAGCCCTACGTCGGTCCTTTACCTTCTGCATGATTCCCTTCTCGTAGTAGTAGCGCAGCGAACGGCTCAGCTTGTCGTAGTTCATCGCCGGCCGATTCTTCTGTATCCCCCAGCGGCGCGCGACCTTTTTACACACAGATAAACAAGACGACGCGCACACACACACACACACACACACACACAAAAACAAAACAAAAACCAAAGCTGAGTCAAAACACACAAACAGACGCGTGGGCAAGACAGCGACCTCGTTTCCCCCGAGGAGACAAACTGCCCAACTGTTCAACAAAACGTCGACATCCACTGTTTTTTTTTTCCTCTTTGCTCCCTTTTTTTCTCTTGCTAATAACGGTAATTAGAGCTCGTCCAGCCTGAGCGGCGACGTGTTCATTAGGAGCGTGTCACACACCCAGCCGAGGAGGCAGCAGATGTTGCTGCACCTGTCTGACGGACCGCCCGCCGCTCGGCGCTGCCGCTGCCGTCCAAAGCCGCCGCCCCGCAGCGCAGCCGGCGGCAAAAAAAAAAAGGAAAAATGCTTCCTGACACGAGGAGTGACAGGAAGCACTCCCCAATTTTTTTCCATTTTGAAAAAATTGGAAAATTACCTCTGCTTGTGTTTGTTTAGTGCTATCGTACGGACGTACTTTGAGGATAGGAATCGCCATGTAGGTTAAAGAATGAAAGACTAACTCTTTTACCCAAACGGTGATTCCTCACATAACTGCTAATAGCTAGCTGTTGACTGGCTAATAGTTAGTTGGCCAACAGCTAGCTAGCCCTGAGCTAACGAGGAGTGACAAAAAAAATAAAAGAGGGAAAAAGGATAAAAATGCTTCCTGACACGAGGAGTGAGTGAGCTTCCCGGGAACATGAGCTTTATTTTACACGCTCACTTGGGAGAGAGAGTGATATTTGGATGCTACATGCTACTTGCTAGCACCGCATTAATAAGAACTGAAGACGATCCATTTTATTTTGAAATAAATAAAATAATGTTCAGAGACGATAAACAGTAAAAAAAAAAAAAAAAGATATCGGCGATGCTTCAGTGTGAAGTGTGTCATCACTTGGAACTGGATCAGTGTGTGTGTGTGTGTGTGTGTGTGTGTGTGTGTGTGTGTGAGAGAGCTGCACCTCCTCCGGCTCGATGAGTTTGAACTCCATGCCGCGGCCGGTCCAGGCGATGAAGTGCGAGTTGGACGGGTCGTCCAGCAGGGCCACCAGGAACTGCCAGAGCTGCAGCGAGCCGCGGCGCTGGTAGGAGGGAGCCTCGCGGTACAGCCCCGCCTCCTGCTTGATGTCACCTGCATGGGAGAGGGGGGGTGGAGCGTCGTCACTTTCTTTGCTGCTGTTCCTAAGCAATCAACAGTTAGGGGGAAAAAAAGCAAGAAAAAAGCAAGGAAAGGAAAATGACAACTGACCTTCGACCTTCTCGGGCACCACGCAGGTGTCGTCGTAGAAGTGTCTCACCACTTTGTCAAACATGCAGCCTTCCGGCCTGCTGGTGTGAGCCAGGTATCCGTCCTGGCGCAGGTAGACGGAGTGGCAGCTCGGGACTTCCGCTGGAGGAGGGAGAGTGTGTGTGTGTGTGTGTGTGTGTGTGTGTGTGTGTGTGTGTGTGTGTTGGGAGGGAGCGAGGAAGGGAGAGAGAGAGAGAAGGAAGATCTCAACAACGGGAGAGCAGAACAGAGCCTCCGGCATCCTGACACGCTGGCGACGGAGGCGGACCGCGACTGTAACTAGGCAGCAGTAGGAAGTTGGAAAACAGCATTCTGAGGCAAACTGAGGCAAACTGAGACCAACGAAGCAGTGCAAGCTGTTGGGATTGCAGAGTGAGTCCATCTTGAAAGGCCTGTACTGAACCTGAGGCTGAAGCCAGTCTGAGGGTTTGGTTTTATTAAAGTCAGAACTGTGACTGCTTGGCTTTGTTGGTTTTTTTTTTTAAAGTTTGTTTTTTAACTGAGAAGCTGAGAGCATTTAATGTGGTTGAAATATTATTTTTGGCAAACGCTTCGACAGACTTCAAAATAAACGAAAACATTTAAGAAAAATAATTCTGCTTTTATTTGAAATGCAGCTGAATTCCATTTTAATTTATACAGAACTTCTTAAACGTAGTTATCCGCAGGTTATATTTGAATAGGAATAATTTGATGCGATAAAACCCTTTGATGTATTTAAAAATCCACTTTAGCTTCACATTGGGAAGCTGCCACTTTGTTCAGTTTATTGGATCACGTGCGTAATGAAATATTTCTCTGTAAAAACATCAGAACCTCCCACGGCTGTGGATCAAAAAGACGGCCTAACAAAGTGAACGTGCAATCAGCAGACTGGGGCCATCAACATTTCTCTGAGCTTCATCAAAGTAATGGGCTTGTAGAGGAAATTGCTGCTAATGAAATTACCATCTCCCCTCCCATCCTTTTCAACAGACCTGCTCCGGTCAACATGCTTGGCCGCTAATAAATTCCCACTGATGCTCCATCACTGCTGCAGGACAGTCGCTGGACACCCAGCGGGAACCTGGGGCAGCGTGGACTTTCTTTCTGGCTGCTTGCCGTCTTGGTGTGCAAAATAAAAGCAGTTTGACTTTAAACTTTTAAAAGTAGATGTAGATTAAATACAAATCTGAGGGTTGACATTTGATATAAATGAATCATTTCAGTGTGTCTTTGGCTTATTTTGATTTTGGAATAACTCTGTTGGTTACGTGACAGATATGATATTTGTCAATTGATTTTTTCAGTAGAAAAAATCTGAAGGCAGAAGACGCAGGGAGTGAGCACTCAGAGCAGAAGTTCTGCAGTCAGTTCTGCAAGGCCGGCCTGATTCAAGTTCTGATGGCAATAATATTATTCACTGATAATGGCAGTGACCATCTAGCTTCCTGTTCTTGTTGCTCCGCCTCTGCCTTTCTCCTCCCAGGCTTCAGACTGGTCGGGTGGGACTCCGACCAGCTGATAATAGATCAGAGTTCTCGTCACTCTGTCACGTGACCACCTGGAGGACTCGAACTTTTCATTTGACACTGGGAAAAAAGAAGAAAGAAAGTTTGTACTTTTGCTGGCAAAACACAGAATCTCCAGATTCACTTCAGCTAATTGGCTCCAAGCCGTTCGCTAACAGCTAGCCTGCAGCTAGCTAGCTGTGAAGTAGCCAGCGCTGTGACTTTAGGAGTCACACTGTCATCAAACTGCAGCATCATGACCAGAAAGAAGTCCAGGACTCCTCCTGAGACAAGCTAGCTGCTGTTGGCCAGAAGAGGAACCGAGTCCAACAGAGAAGCAT
Organism: Thamnaconus septentrionalis; assembly: GCA_009823395.1. Classification (NCBI taxonomy): domain Eukaryota; kingdom Metazoa; phylum Chordata; class Actinopteri; order Tetraodontiformes; family Monacanthidae; genus Thamnaconus; species Thamnaconus septentrionalis. Next base: position 1,164,531 of record CM020511.1, on the reverse strand, counting down.
GGCCCGCTCTGGCTCCGCTCTGGCTCCTCTGGCCTGGCCCCGCCCTCCCAAGGTTTCACCGCTTGGCCCGCTACAGAGCGTACGTGGCCTCAGGCTGGGTGGTGGCCTCGGTTCCTCCAGTCCCAGACTGCAGCGTGGGCGGGCAGATTTTTTGGACTGGGCCCAGGCATGAACCCCCCCCCTTCACCCCCACGCTGCTTCCTTTCTGATTAGAGCGCCACAGGAAATGGCGACCTCACGCAGACACCCGGTCAAACCAGACCAACCCTAATAATAACGGGCAAACTCAATAAAAGCCTCCCCGAGCCCTCCCCCTCCCTCCACGCCCCCCCCTCGTCCCTGAGACCCCGGACCCAACCCCCCCCCCTCCTCCTCCTCCTCCTCCTCCTCCTCCTCACCTGAGTCGTAGGTGAAGTCCCGTGGCTCCTGCTTGATCATCATGGAGGGCGGGTAGGCGTGGGGCAGCGGGGCCCCCATCATGGCCGGGTGCTCAAACAGCGGGTCGGGGAACTCCTGCTTGAAGCCCTGCGGAGGGAAGGGGATGCTGGGCTCCGACAGCTGGCGGTGGTAGATGGGTCGGCCGTCGCAGGCCATCGTGGGCGGCGAGGGGAAGGAGTGGCACGGCTCTGACAGCTGCCGTCGGAATCTAATGGGCGGGGAGGCGGTGAAGAGAGATTAAAGAAGGGCCGAGGGAAGAAGACTTTGAGATGAAGCCGAGGAGATCGCAGCTTCAAATCGTCACTCGAGAGAGGAAACATCGACAAACTTTCTGACACGCTGATTCTTCTTTGTTGGTCTTCGAAGAAATCAATGAGGCCAGATTGTTTCTTTGGAATTTGGAGAAGGTTTCGCCTTAAACTCCTGATTTAATTTCACACTCTTAAGCATCTATAACTAGAAAGCAGCAGCAGGAGAGACACAGCTTCGTCAACTTGTGTTGCTATTGTTGTCGTTGTCGTTGTTGTTGTTGTTGTGCGGTTCATTTGTCCACGTGCCACGTGAAATGAAATGGTCAAACGCCTGCATTGAGGACTGAGCTGCAGAGCCACAAACCCGCAACGACAGATTGCTTTGTTTTTTTTAGCGCCGCTGCTTTGGCTCCTCCCACTTCCTCCCTCTACAACTTAAAAACGCTGCCACCTTATTAGATTCCGCCGCCACACGGCCGCCGGCGGCAACAGGCCCGGCATGGAAATGCGATGTAAATGCAAAAGGCTGCGGGCGGCCTGTCGTACCTGTGGTCCATGGAGTAGGCGTTGTCGGGGAGCGGCTGCGGGGGCGGGATCTGAGCGTACGTCCTGTCGGGCTTGGGCGTGGGGGCGGCCGTGGGTGAGGCATGGTGGAGGGGGGAGACGGGGGTGCTGCAGGGGGGCGTGACAGGGCTGGAGGGCTTCATTCTCGCAGGCTGCTTCTGCTCGTAGGCACTGAGGTGAACGCAAGAGTCACATATGGCTCGCCATTAATATGGAGGGTTTTCACATGGAGGGGGTTCGGGGTGCTGCTACCATGTGCTAGGATATTTTTTAGCAAAAAAAAAAAATATTAAATTATTATTATTAATATTATCATTAGTAGTAGTAGTAATAATAATAATAATAATAATAAATCCACAGCCATAGTCAAAAAAATTTAAATAATATATAATAATATATAAAAAAAAAATGAGTACTACTACAGTTTCTACTATTATTCAATTACACTGGATTTTTTTTTTTTTTTTAACTTTTTCTATAAAAAAAAAAGTCAATCACAAACTTAATCTTACAATTGCTCATAAAACAATAAATGTAATTTAGAATAATTCAAATTTAACATCCATCACACAAAAGTAACTTTTAAACATCTTTTCACCACTTTTTTCAAAAAAATCAAAGAGCTCGTCGGGGAAACCGAAGCATCCAATTTCGTCTTTAAAGTCACATTTTTGCATTTAAAAAAATTTACCAATAAAATATAAAAAAAAAAATAAATCAAAAATGTGTTCAGACACATTGACACACATGCTGAATATATTAAGAAGCGCCGCATCGTCTCCTGGCGGTTCATCACGGCGGCGGTTATGTCAGAATAACACACTGCCAAACTCTCCCTCTGTTTTTGACCATGTGAGCAAAACACACACACACACACACACACACACACACACACACACACACACACACCCTGCTTACGAAGAACATATTTCTCCACGCGGCTCAGGTCGTTATGCAGAAGGTACAACAAATCAAATCACACTGCAGCGCCACCACCAGTCAGCCCAGTGATTCTCAGCTAAATAAAAATGTGATGAGAGGAAAACAAATAAAAAAAAAAAATAAAAAAAAATCATTTATTAACTGGGGGAGGAAAAAAAAATACATGTGAAAGATGATTATATCTGAACTATATTTCAAAATGTAAACGGAGCCCATTGGGAATTTTGTCACGACTTTACAAACTGATTCAGTCGGGTTTTTTTTCTTTCTTTCTGTTTTCTCGCTCAATCGTCTGCCTAGCGACGGAGAGGCGGCAGGTGCAGGTTGAATTGACGGCCTCACCTGACGCTGTACGGACACTTCTCTCCATAGTGGAGCTTGAAGGGCCGCTCCTGGCTGCAGTTGGAGCTCAGCTCTGAACACGGGCTGTGCAGCTCCCGCTTGATCTTCAGCTGCAGACCGTGGAAAGCCACTACAGGGAGACAAAGACGGGAGGCGTCACACAAATACAATTTATTCCCAATTCAATTTCAATTTTTAAAGTTGAAAAAAAAAAAAAAAGAAGGTGCCTGGACATAAAAACCCGCCAAAATCAACGCTCAACGTTCGGCATTGAAAAGACAAATGAAGGACTGGAGGCACAACATCGGTGAAGCTTCATCCCTCAAAGATGATCCAGACAACTATTTCCAGGATAGTAATAAATGATCAGGCGTTTGTCACAACAATGTTCCCTTCTACCACAGCAACACAATAGGATTCTTTAGTTCTTCCTGGTCCAACACAGAAGCAGACGGACCAGGAGACCAGGAGACCAGGAGACCAGGAGACCAGGAGACCAGAGACCAGGAGACCAGGAGACCAGGAGACCAGGAGACCAGGAGACCAAGAGACCAGGAGACCAGGAGACCAGGAGACCAAGAGACCAGGAGACCAGGAGACCAGGAGACCAGGAGACCAGGAGACCAGGAGACCAGGACCAGGAGACCAGGAGACCAGGAGACCAGGAGACCAGGAGACCAGGAGACCAGGAGACCAGGAGACCAGGAGACCAGGAGACCAGAAGACCAGGAGACCAGGAGACCAGGAGACCAGGAGACCAGGAGACTTCCCACCTCAAAGACTGAGCACCACAGAAGATCTTTTCTTCCTGTGGCAATTAAACTGTACAGTTCCTCCTTGTAAAATCACTGTCTGCCAGATACATCCACATGCATTCATCCAGAATTTTACAGTATTTTATACTTATATGCTCTTTATCCCCCCCCCCCCAAACTGTCAAATTTGCACTCGGCACTATGCCAATTTTTTTTCATACTGTAAGTAAAAACAGCCGGTTATTTAATTTTCTATTGTTTTTATCATTTTTATTTTCGTTATTGCATGCTTCTATATTTCATGTACACTACTGAGTGGACTGGAGCCCTGTTGCTAAAAGAATTTCCCTCGGGATAAATAAAGTCTTTCTGATTCTGATTCTGATTCTGATTCTGATGACATCACATGGTCGGGCCGGTGTTGCTCTGACTCGGACAACTTGTGACAAAGTTCAGTTGTGAAGCATGGCTCCATCCGGCAGCGGTGGAGGATGTGACATCCCGGGCCGCCGCCGCCGCTGCCGCCGCCACTGCCGCCCACACGAAAACAGCTCACTTAAAATCTCATTTTGTCGACAGCGACTCTGTCAGTGAGATATGACAGTCGGTCACGATGGCGGGTGAGCGGCGGGCCGAGCTCCTCCGACCGCTCTCAGCCGGCTGTCGATACCTTCCAGACAACAAGGGAGCTCATTGATCTGAGAGAGAGAGTGTGTGTGTGTGTGTGTGTGTGTGTGTGTGTGTGAGAGGGAGCGAGAGAGACGGGCTGAAAGGGGGAGGGGCCACATTCTCTACCTATGGGCCCCCACAGCGAGAGAGGCTGTTAAGTGCCTGATCAGTCCTGATTAACATCCCATCATCCTCCAGTCGTGATCAACACTAATCCAATAGACCAGGACCCAGTCAGGCGGGGGGGGGGGGGGGGGGGGGGGTCTGGGCGCTCGCCGTCTCACCACCACTCCACTCGGGCCAGCCCACACAGCGCAGTCAGAAAAGTGTTAATTGGGAAGTTAAACCAGAAGGGAAATAAAAATAAAATAAAAGAAAAAAAATGAATAAACTTGTGTGTGTGTGTGTGTGTGTGTGTGTGTGTGTGTGTGTGTGTGTGCGTTCTGGAAATATTTATTTTTTCCTTTCATCCCATATTGTGTGTCGCACTCTACGTGGCTACTAGGCTCGACGGATGAGTCAGTCTGCCAACTTTGCATGACAGCGACCACCTTCACCTGCGCAGCTTCATCGGACTGAGCTCATAATTCAGGTTTCTTCTCTTCTCTCCTCGTCCCAGTTCACACGCAACTGAGAAACCAGGGGGCAGTGTGAGTCTTTTCAGCGTGCTAGCTGCTGAGCCTCTTTTGGCTAAGCACAATGGCGGAACAACTGGAGGGCGATACAACACCGGTGTTACGTCCGTGCCGGTCTTCGATTGAACCAGTTTCCTCACCGCTCCGCCGCTGCTGCGCTCGGCCGCCGCCAGCGGATTGGTCACAACTTTACAAACGTACACGACATGTTATTACACATGACTGGTTTTACCGTGGAATCCCACATCTACCACAGCAAATATTCTCCAGTAAGTCAGCGCTGCAGACTGCTGAATGGAAAAAAAGAGGAAATATTATATATGCAAATTAGCGTCGAGCTGGACTTCATTTCAACAGAATAAAAAGAAAAAAGCCAGTAAAAATATCTACTTTTAAATTTCATTAAAATCGCCAGTAACATGTTGTGCATGTTTGTGATTTTTTTTTTTTTGACCACCTGCTGATCGCTGCCCAGCAGCTGTTCAGTAAGGAAACCAATGGCGATTTGGAGAGGCAGACCGAGGGACTGACAGCAGCTGCAGCAGCCAGGGCTCGATGCTGATGCACAGCAGAGTCCCGCCTCCTCCAGAGGAAGTGATGGTGGGGGGGGGACCGGCCACGCGGGGCTTCGGACTGAACACCCCTTACACCCAGGGGCCCCTTGCAGACCCGGCTGGCTGCAGGGGGGTCTGACTCTGACCTTTCTGGGTCATCGATCCGAGAGGTCAGCGAGACTCTTCCTGAGGGGCGACCTTTGACAGAAGCCTCGTTAAGGTGTCGCCGCATCAACACAACAAACAAGGAAACAAACAAAAACCAATGCTGCGTCTCAATTCAGGCTCTGCATCCTGGAAGTACGCATTTTGACAGGAAGTTGAGTCATAGCGCTGCGTGAAGGCTCCTCCCAATTCCCAAAAGTCAGAAGGACGCTCCAAATGCGTCCTGGGAATGCACCCTACTGTTAGCCCATTCCAAGGCTACACCGCTACTATCCTTCACCTCCTTCTCCTGGAAAGTCAGCTGAAATTAGCGCCATCTACTGGCAAAGACACCACGTATAAATTCAAGTACTGAAGTTTCACATAAAGTATCCAGTTTTTAACGCAGGGTTTTTACTTATTTGAACATCCAACGCCATCGTTAGATGGAGAACCAATGGTTAGCTTGATGCTATGAAGACGTCACTTCCGGCGTTGGCCAGCAGGAGGGAACGGCGGTGACGCAACCAGGAAATACACCCAAGTCTAGACCGTCCCCTGTGGTTACCGGGAGGCGGGGTTTGGGTCCGTCCTTCTGGGCCGGGTCCTTGGGAGGACGCTTCCTTCAGACGGAGGACGCTTCCTTCAGACGGAGGACGCTCGGTTTGAAGGACGCAGACCCTGGACTGAGACACAGCCCAGGTGCGACCTCCTTCACTCTCCGTCTCGTCCATCCGAGTGGGTTTGCAGGTGAAATGCGGCGAGTGCGAGGAGTAGCGGGGCCCCAGCAACAGCTCCGCGAGCGCAGCGGCAGCAGGAGCGCCGGGCCTCGAATTAGAAAATGGAAATGTCACCATGGATCAGGTCGGCGGGGTGCCGAGGTACACAAATCAATAAGCCAGGGGGCGACGGGGGCTGCGGTGAGAAGGGAGACTTCCTCTTCCTGGTCCAGAATGTCACGCCCATCACCGCTTGATTGCTCTCATTATCTACATATTGATTAGCCATGATGGCAGGTAGGCAGGGTGATTCAAAGTAGTTACAACAATTACTGCCTCCATTTTAAATGCAAATGTTTTTTTTGTTTTCATCCTTTTATTAGCTGAGTCATTCATTCCTGCTTTGATTAAGGCACAAGAAAAAAAATAATTTGACAACATATCTACAGTCCTACCCAGAACATTAGAATCTCCTGAGAAGGTTGTTGTATTTCTCCATGTGTGAACTCTTCTGAGCCAACAACCCAAGACAGACTTTCTAAAGGCTCAGGAGCCTTTTGCAGGTGTTTTGGATTCTTTGGACTCTTTGAAGCTACAAAACCAAAGCTTTTCACACTATTCTAATTTTCTGAGTTTGTGGCTTTGTGGTTTTAATAAGCTGAAAATCTTAATCAGCAAAGTGACAACAAGGAACTGCTTGAGATGTCAATTTGCGTGGAATGGCTCAATAAAATTTGTTGCTTTCATCTTTTATGTTAAATTGCCAAAATAAAACAACTTTTACTGGATATTCTAATTTTTCGGGTAGTACTGTATGTGTACTTTAAAAAAAAGGTCAAGTTCTAATATTCGCAATACCTTGCACGGCAGTTTTTTTTTTCCTTTTTCTCTCGGCTAGCATGAATTTCTCGCCCGTGTTTTTCTGGCATCGCTCAGGGCGACTTATCAAAGGAGTCTTGGCCCCAAATGTTGAGTGTTCTCAGGTACAAATTGTGTGTTTTGGCAGAACCGGAGCCCGATGCTTTGGCAGATATTCCTGCAGTCCATTCAGAAAAAAAAAAAAAAAAAAAAACGGAGAAAAAATTCAGCTCTTTTGGCAGCGACAGAAAAGCTTCAATTCCATTTTCACCTACTGTAGGTGCTCGCCACTGCTGTTAAATGACGGCGGCTGGGATGCGGCGGCAACGTGTGGCCTCATTTTACACCTCCTCCACTCCTCGCTTCCCCCGCTAAGTTATGCTAATGGTAAGCATCTGTGTCGGAGTTGGAGACAAAGAGAAATCCTCCTTCTCCTCCTCCTCCAGCCCGAGGACACTTCGCTCTCAAGGCCAAACGCACGCTGCGCCCGAGTGGCGTGGATGGCGAGTGCGAAGTCGACATTGAGGAAGGAGGGAGGGAAAAAAAGAAAAAGAAAAGTGGCGCCACCAGGCCTCCCAAGGCCGGAAAGACGTACAAAAGTCGGAAAAGTTGCTCCCGAACTGGCCCCGAGAATTGGCCGTGAGCCGCAGGTCAAAGGTCAAACTGGACAAAATGGACGGAATGATAAAATGTAGCCAATTCTGAGATCTAATAGAATGAAAGCTACATTTCCTTCCAAAACAAAAGCATGTACTTTACTTTAAAAGGGGCTTCTAAAAAATAAAACAGTCAGCCTCACAACAACAACAACAACAACGACAACGACGACATCACTCTTTGTCGTTATGTTGCAAATACATATTTAGAACTTAAAGTGAAGAAGAATTTCACACAGGTTTCCTTCACATTTGGTGAAGCAGACAATCTGGGCAGCAGTGAATCCACCGGCCGCTTTTAAATAAAGATCCGGATTTTCTTTATCCCAAAGCTGCACCTGCTGACGGTTGCACTGTGGAACACGGTGACATCAACCCTCAGCGTGCGTGCTGCACGGGGGAACCCATTTCCCGGTCAACCGGGGTGGTTTTTAACGCCGCTCTTCATCCTCCACCTCTCTCCACCTCTCTCTCGCCCTGGCCACTCGGTGAAACCCATATGGGAGAGCCGGCGCCGGCTGGGACGCCTGCTCCAGTGGCCAACCACGGCGCCCTCACCCTGCTGCCATCTGTCGGTGCCCCCGTCCGTCCAGTCTGCTGCCGCTCTGCCAAGAGGGCGATTCAGATGGTCAGCAGTCTCTCTCTCTCTCTCTCTCTCTCTCTCTCTCTCTCTCTCTCTCTCTCTCTCTCTCTCTGAAGGACACCGGGTCTCCGGCACCTCTGCCTGTCGGCTGCCGGACCATTTTGCGGCGTCGTTCTAACGAGTCCAGCGAGGTTTTCGACCGGTTTGGAGAGGAAGTCGAGCGCCATCTTAAACAACCAAAAATAAGCTGACGTTTAAAGAGGAGGACCGAGGGGGAGCACCGGTGCTGCCGTCCGCTCCGTCGTCGGAGAGAAAGGGGGAACGAAGGACGATGGTTTTCAGTTCGACTCCGGGCCGCCGCCGCCGCCGCCTCAGAAACCTTTATTCCCTCCAGCGCAACCGAGCGAGCGGCCGCTGGACTGGAAGAAAGAGTTGCAGAAACAACTCACACCTGCTCTCTTTGTTCTCGTCACTCGGCCCCGAGTTCTGTCCCAAGGTCAAAGGGCAAAGGCAAGGACTTTTAGGGGATGCGGGAAGGGGGGGGGGAACTCGTCGTGTGTCTTTTCACACAGTGTCACGGGCGTTTTGGCTCCTCTGGAGGACATGTGCTCTCCTCGGGCCCCACTGAGCTCAACTCACTCGCTCTGGTTGGGCCCCGCCCCCTCCGCCAAACCCCTCCGCCAGCCCCTCCGCCACCTTGGCACCGCTTCCTGCAAGCGGCCGCCCGTGCCAAGTCGCCACCTGAAGGACGGGCGTTCGGGTATAAAAGGTGAAGTAACATCCAGTCAAGCGCGGAGGCGCCCTCGGGTCAACCCACACACTACTGCAGAATTCTGGCGTTGTTTGAAAGTGATGGAGGGGGAAAATAAAAAAAGCAAACAGACAAACACCGCAGCCGTGCTAGCAGGGAGCGAAGCAGAGAGGCGACAAACCACCGGCTGAGGAGGAGAAACGACGCCTTTCTCCCAATAATAAAACTGACGGATTTAGAAAACCTCAGCGTCGTCAACAGCTGCAAAAAAGACACTGAGGGACAAAAAGGTCATCTGAACATTTCATACATAGATATCTAGATCTATATATATAGATCTATATATATCTATATATATAGATCTATATCTATATCTATAGATATAGATATATATATATATCTATATATAGATCTAGATATATATATATCTATATATATATATATATATATATAGAGAGAGATATATCTATCGATATAAATACATGTACATATAGAAATATATATACATATATGTATGTGTATTTTATATACATACATATATATATAAAAAAAAATATATATATATAGATAGATATATATATATACAAAAAGAAAATTGACAGCCATTTGGGTCACAGGCTTATAAAAATATCACTTCAACCCGCCACAATAAAACAGAAAATCCGCCACAATATTTTGATGTTTATGCAAATAATATGCAGGGTGCAATAGAATCTTGATAGCGGTGAGAGCGACAAGGGGAGAGGAAGACAGACAGACAGACAGACAGACAGACAGACAATATCCCCCCTCCCAGCCCTTAACACACACACACACACACCTGACTGTTGCAGCTCTCCGGAGAGCTAAGGTGAGGCTACTGAGACACACACACACACACACACACACACACACACACACACACACACACACACACACAAATAAAAAATGTTTTCTTACTCACAGTTTTCAGTCTGGAAGTCTGGAACGAACTGCTCGTCATTGTCAGGAACTTGAGCTGGAGACACGGAGACGAGGAGACGAGGAGGAGGAGGAGGAGGAGGAGAAGAAGAAGGAGAAGGAGAAGGAGAAGAAGAAAGGGTTTGAGTGTTTGTGATGTTGACGGACACGGCAGCATTGATCACAGCTCTCCCTCCGCAGCCCCCACACTCCCCAAAGGCGTCTGAACGGCCGACCCGGTTAAATGGCGCCGCAGCCAAAAAAATGTGTTTTACAGGAAATCAGGCCACAGAGTGCTTTGTTGTTGTTCCGCCTCCGCTAATCGCGATACTGTCGCTTTTGCTTTTATTTGTAACTTCTGAATATTTTTTATATATATATATATCTCAAACTAAACAGATAAATAAACCTGGAAAAAAAGTTTAGAGACAACATTTGACAGTCAAGTGGGAGTTTGCCATTGTTTGACAGGTATTCATATCCACCTTCATCGTAGTTAGTGGAAAAAAATTGTTTTCCCAAGCAACCTTTAACAATTCAGTTAAATCTCGTTTTTTTTTATTATTACAGAGGGAACCTTCCACAGTTGAACTTTATTGTATGTTTATTTTATATTTTTTGAAAGGCTTTATCAGATAAAAAAAAATATATATGTATATATATATATATATATATATTTTTTTTTAAAAATAGCTATCGCAGAACAGAAACAAACAGTAAGTGTTTAAAAACAACAACAAAAAAAAAAAACGATCAGCCTGGAAAAGTGATCCAGACCAGAAGTGTTCACATCAACCTCCAGATGTTGAAGTATTTTTTGGCTTTTTTTTTTTTTTTTTTGCCAACCGTCTAATTTCCACTTCCGGGCGTCGCCTGGTCTGTCTGTCGACCGGCCGGCAGCCTCGGCTCTCGCCGGCAGCCAAACACCCATTGTTAACTGTGTCTAATTGGCTTCCTCCCCACTGGTGCATCCACCTGTGCCTGCCGAGTCGGGTCCGTTCCAAAGCTGCTGCCGGGCTTCACCTGCACCCACGCTAAAAACGCTGAAATAATGAAGAGCAGCCTTCAATTAAGCACCTATGTGTTTATATGTCACGGGTATTTACGCCCACGCCCACATGCCACGGTTCACCACAAAAAAAAGATTAAAAAAAAAAAGAAAATGAAAATGGAGAATTAGAGGTGTCGTTTGCACGTCTATTTATACCCGCCATGAGGTGGATCTTCATTATCACGCTGAGGCAAATGTGTCCCGACATGTCGAGAGATCTTTGGCAAAAGAAAAAAAAAAAAAAAAAAAAACCGAACAAAAAAAAAAACGCATTTTCTGTCTCTTGATGATGATGTTTTCTTTCATTTTATCAGAGGTGTGAATTGAAGAGAGTAAACAAGCATCAGAGGAGAAGCGGCGGCGGCGGCGGCGGTGATTTCAGAACAGACCAATGAGTCCAATTCATGCTGATCACAATCACAACGTGTTTTTTTTTTGTTAAAAGAATGAAATCTGAAGAATTGTTCACCGTTCCCCTAAATTTGCTTCGAGCCAACCAGAGTTTGGAAGCTGCTGCTGCTGCTGCGGTGCCATGTTTTTCCAGATAAATTGACAAAAGAAGACGTGGGGAGAGCGGAGAAGCTGAGGGGGAGGAGGAGGACAAACAAACAAACAAAAAAAAAAAACAAAAGAAAGAAACAGGTGGGACTGTGCAACAGCAGTCGCAGCAGTAGCGACTGTGCTGGACAGGAAGTGCAGGACGGATGAGTCACCGGCTCCAGTCCGTGAATGAGCCAGCTGATCCCCTGCAACACACTCCTGCAGAGCGCTGGAAACCTGCCGCCATTCACAAAACACAACAAAACAAAAGTAAAAAGAAAAAAAAGAAAAAAAGAAAAAAGAAGGGAGGACGGGGGCAGGAAGAAGGACAGAAGGTAGCGACAGAAATAAAAAATGAAACGCAGTGGGAGAGGTCATGGAGGCTGTGACACCTTCAGGCCTCGGCGGAAGCAGCTTCCTCCGTCCAAGTTCCGTGGGTTTTTGGTTTTTTTGGTTTTGAAACCTGGACATCAGGTGCAGCTTTAAGGAAAAAAAACAAACAAACAACAAACGCATTCACAGCCAAACTCTGGCGGAGAAGTCGAGAGAAGAAATTCCAAAAGTCAAAAATCTCTAGAAATAGAATTAAAGATAAATAAGTGCAGGTGGTGCGGCGGCGGCGGGCGGAGGCGAGGGGGTCGGACGGCAGTCGGAAATTCACTCTGTCCACGCTAATTCCTGCTCGTCGTCCAATTACCTGAGCTAATAAATCTCCGGCGCCGGGCAGGTATTTCTTCTTTCTGGCCGTAATGGACAGGAAGTCGTTGATTAAAGCGACAGCGCCGCAGCGCCGTACATCATCACATTGATCCGTGACAGGCAGAACTGTAATCCTTAACAGTAATACCTCTCATCGTCCGGCCGTCCCCAAGTCTCGCTCTGGATGCTGAAATATTAAAACGCTGCCTAAGTCCTTTTTTTTTTTTTTTTTTTCCACGCCGGCCTGCAGGTGGGAGCGCCGCCTCGCTGCGTCGCCTCTTCTTTAGACTTCAGGTTAAAAATAAAAACATTTTAAAAAGATTTGGGTTTGGGCAGGAATTCTTTCTTTCCTTTGAATTATGGGAAATCTTTGTCACCGAAAGTGAAGGCTGCCAGATTTAAAAATAATAATAAAAAAAATGCTGATTTAATGCGGATCCGTCTTTAATTTTTTATTTTCCTTTTGCAAAACATGATTTTAAATGATTCTTTCATAATGTGCATGTCCTCTTTGTGCTCGGTGGTAATTTGGGGGAAACAAATAACATTTTTATTTTTCAGAATAAAAGAAACTTCCTTATTGGTTTAAAATATTTGCGGATGAAACCACGGAAACTCAAAACTAAAAACACCGACTATAAAACACGTCGCAGCGCAGATATCGGGGGCACTTTTAATTCAGAGCATTTAAATTTTAATTAAAAAAGACCAGAAATAACTCCGGCTGTAATTTCACTAATTTTACACCCAAAGAAGAATGACTTTCCAACCCGGCTGGGTGTATTTTTAGCAAAAATAAGTCAAGCATTTCAACTGACATGTTTAAGAGAAGATTGTCATCGCTTGAATCTAACATTTTCAACTCGGAGCTTTGCAGCGTTTTACCGGAGAAAACATTGTGATTTTTTTTTTTTTTAGCAAAATTTCATAGGAAAACCAAGGAACAGCAACCTCTCATCACTCTGCACGCTCCCAGAAAGTTCAGACTGAGCGGACTCACATCAATCCACGCTGGCCCGGGGAAACCCCACAAACACACTGCCGCTGTGGAACACAGCCTCAGACTCACACTCTCGCACAACGCAACAACGCAACAAGTTTCTCCACGGTGGAAATCACAAGCAACACAAGCACAGCAAACACAGCAAACACAGGTGAGGACAAACACATTTTTGCCACTAACCAAAACTTCGGTGCTGCAGACACGGTGGAAAGAGGACGCCGGCGCTAAAATCCTGAAGCATCACGTCTTGCTTAGACCACAAAGAGCGAGTCTTGCCATCAGAGGGAAGGAAAAGATGGAACAAAAACTAAAAGAAACTGATTTTTTTTTTTTTTTTTTAAATACGTAGCTTTAAGAGTTTCTGATTCGGCTGCCGAGTCTTTCTTTTTGTTTTTGTGGAGAGAAAAAAAAAGTTATAGATCCACTCTTTCTCCCTCCCTCTGTATTTTTTTTTTCCGTTGCTGCCGCCGAGAAGTGAAATTGAAGAAGACAAGGTGATGGTGCAGCTGGAGAAGATAGAGAGGAGTGCTAAGAGGAAGGAGAGAGAGAGAGAGTGTGAGGGGAGAGAGAGAGAGGGCAGATGAGCAAGAGGGGAGAGAGAGAGAGCGAGAGAGAGAGAGAGAGAGAGAGAGAGAGAGAGAGCTGAGGCGGTGGCAGCGGCGGCTGGCGTGCAGCGCGTTAGCTCCTGCCAAAAGCAGAAGAGACAGTGAGCGGCGGAGAGCCTTCTCCTGGTAATTTGTGATGACACTCTCTGGGTAGAGCCCTCCTCGGTCTCCCTCAAGACCCCCTCGCACACCCTCTAATGTATGCATGACACACAAGGTGCCTCTTCCACACAGGCTTTTAATTGGACTACCAGGCAAGGCAAGTAACTCCAGGCAGCCCCCCTCCCCCCCTCTCCATCACTCCCCCCCCCCCCCCCTACCCGACTTCTCTTTTTCTTTTCCTGGTTCCAACCCCCCTTCTCTAACAACCATCTATCCATTTTTTAACCCGCCCCCCCCCCCCCCACCATCACGCCCCTCCTCGTCGTCGTTGCTGGAGAGTGGAAGCACTCACCTTCTGCCAGCCAGGTCTCCTGCAGTTGACTGAGGTCCTGGAAGAGCTCTGAGGAGGCGGGAGAACAATGGCAGGTGGTGAAAGGAGTGCGGTCAAAAGCTCAGGAGGCGCACCAGGAAACAACTGGCCTCATTATGGCCGGCTGAGCCGCCGCTTGCCGCCGCCGCCGCTCGCCGCCGCCGGGCCTCCGCTCGGCTCAACTCAGCTCCGGCCACCCGATCACGTGCACCGCCAGCTAATAACAAGTCAATTTGTGTCTCTGGCTAGCTGACGGCAGGCTTGTTGTGAGAGTCATCACAGGCCGGCCGCGTTGTAATTGAGATTCTGTAGTTAGCGGCGCAGGTGGCCCGCAAACCAATTGAATTTTGCTAAATGTTTAGGAGCCGTGAAATTAACTTCTCCCACTGCAACCCCTGCGCTCGCTTACCTTCAGTGTCCACTGCCAGGTCGCTCTTAATGAAATTTCTCTTTCTGTCATGCGTCGGCTTCTGTCTGCTTGTTGTCTCCCCGTGCAGCTTCTGAGGGTGAGAGGTGTAGGAGGGGGGGGCAAAATCAATTTGTATATTTCTGTTTCCCTGGCTGCTGGGTGTTGAGATTTTGCACGAGGTTCAGGCTGCAACCCGGAGGATGAAAAAAAAAGCAAACAGAGCCTGACCTGTGCAGGAGGAAGCCATTAGTGGCTCACCTGACATCACTAACAGGTTGCAACACTAATTACACCAAGTATTTGGCATCTTAAGTTTCTTTTTTTTATATATAATCTTTGATGTTTGAATGAAACTGAAACGCTGCCTTTGGCAGAAATGATCCCTGGCAGCAGCGGCAGCTGGGAGGAGGGATGGGATCAGACCAAAGGCAGGCAGCGACAGAGGGAGAGAAAGAACAACAACACTGACAACAACAACAACAACAACAACAAGAGTTGCCCGGCAGATGACGGCGGGCGAGGTGTGCATTGTGCTGCTCTCATCTCTTCCCCGTTCTTTCCACCCGAGGATCACTCACTCTGGAGTCACCGCGAGGCACCTGCTGGTCGGGGAGAGCGTCCATTCTGCGCCGCTGCGACTCAAAGTGACGCGCAATGATCTGCGGAGTCTTTTGTGCGCTCACCGGCTGCGGAGGGACGAAGCGACGGCGTCACATCTAGAAGAGACGGAGACGGAGGGAGGGGAAGACAAACAACATCTTGATTAACTGAACATTTTGGAACTAGCAAAGTTTTTTTTTTTTTTTTTTTTGTTTGTTTGTTTTTTTTCCCTTGCAAATTGCGCGCGCGCAAAAAAAAAAAAAAAAAAAAAAAAAAGGAGCGAGCGCGCCGGATGTTTTGTTTCGCGCGGATCGCTCCAACTCGGGAGGCGGAAACGCGGAGTGTGCAGTTACCCTGATGTCTCGGCTCGGCTCGGCTCGGCTCGGCTCGGCTCGGCTCGCCCTGCGGCTGCGGACTGAGTCAGTGCCACGGAGCGGTGACGCCCGGCTACTGGCCGCACTGCTCGCCGCTCCTCTGCGTCCCTCTCTGCCGGCTTGTTGGCATCGCCTCCCGGGGCCTCCCACGGACGGAAGCGAGTCCGCGCGCCGCTTCCTATTGGCCGTGTGGCTGCCAGTGAAACACACAGACGGAGCTGAAGCCCAGGTCAAGAATCAGAGTTGGAAACGTTTAGAAAGTAGAAACCCTGAGATTTTTATTTATATTATTAATTTATTTTTACATAAATTAAAAAACAACAACAACAACAGACAATATGCACCTTGCACAGCCACCGCTCGCACTCTGCTGCCCATTTCACTTACCAAAGGTTCTAACACACGCAGGGCCCCTCACTCGCCGTCTGCGTTACAAGCTGAGGGTCAAAGGTGACTGTGTTTTCTGACCGTCTGCCGCGGAGGTTCCAGCTTCTCACTCCCGCTCTGAGAGAAACTGAGCAGCGAGTGAAGCCAGTCACCGCCTGACTTCTACGTACCTCCACCCCAAACTAAATAAAAAGTGTGACTTTCCTCAGACATGACCGTCGGTAGCAAACAGGAACACCTTAAATGTTTCTGCAATATGATGTTGACATGAGGTGATGACACCCACGGTACCTTCGGCTAGCTTACCACCGCTAACCTCTGTTGGAAATCAGTTGAGTTAACGATAACTTCAACTCTGACATCTTTACTGAAATCTTAGTGATTTCATTTTTCTTTTTCTTTTTCTTTTTTTTTTTTACTATGCCACTACAGTACAAGAAAATGTATATTTTGATTTGCCAACACTTTATCAACTATCAGCCACAAAACCATGAGCAAGCTTTAAGTGCACGTGTTATGTTATGTTATGTTATGTTGTTATGTTATGTGTGTTATGTGTGAGGTTGGATTATTGGGTCAAGTGTTGTTGATATTGAGCAGTAACTTTAATTTACATTTAAACTATTCAAAAGTAATTTCTTAGCAGTCAATAATAATAATAATAATAATCATAATAATAATAGTAACAATAAAATAATGTTTTTTAATTTAATATAATTTTTTTAAACATTAATTAAAACAATTTTTTTTAATGTTTGGTGGCAGGACAGACTCGGGATGAACCACTGTGAGGTAACTTTGCCCTCGCCCTGAACACGTGAGTGAAAGGCAAACATATCGTAAATCAGCAGTGATGCCATCTTGGATGCAGGCAGGGTTCCATTACTGGGCAGGTGAAGTGGATGTGAAGTGAAGTAGTGTGTCACTCCTGCTAAAACACCCCTGAGCACGGAGAAATGTGGTTCAAGTGTGGGTGTCCACCCATCTGACACCAAGTGCCGCACTTGAGGTTGGGGAATTTGCCCTCAGGTAAGAAAAAAAAAATCCTAGAAAGTTGCAGTTTGACATTTTTAGCAGGTGTGTGGCGGACGTTGACACCTTGAAAGCCTCAATGAGTAGTGAATAATTCCTGAATGCAAGATTTGTTTGGAACTTGCTATTAAACGATGCTTGAATTAGCGTGAGGAGAAGAAGATATTATTAATTAGTGAATGTTGAGTGAATTTGTGGAAAAAAAAAAAACAAGAACAACAGAACCACATATCAAACAACAAAAGCTTGTTTTTTTTTATTATTACCATTCCCATAACCACTTTTCTCAGTGAACATTAGCAAGCATAGTTTGTTTAGAACGCCAAGCTCCAGAATGAAATTGTAAGCAGAAAAAAATAATATAGAAGCTAGCGTGTACAAAAATACAACTCACTGTAGGAAAAAAAAAATAGCCTACAATACGCAGAGATGAAGACGCATCAGGTCACCTCCGAAGTGTGGCACTTCCAAACGACTGAAACAGTCGACAAATGTCAGTAAGAAGCGGGCAGGAGTGGATTCTAAAATCTAAAACAACACAATGGTCGCACATATTGTCAGATTTCCAGAGATGTGCGTGTTTTGTCTTTGGCGAGGCCGACCGGATAAACGTTGTTTGGCTGCAGAAAAATGGAGTTTCATCATCATGCAGAGTAATGTGTTTGAGAACGAGCGTTGAAGTGGCACCAGGTGAGCCAGGAATGTGTTGTTTTTTTTTTTTGTGCAGGTGCACTTTGAATGATCGTAGGCAGCTGCTCACAAGAGCGGCTCTCGAGACGCATCCCAAAGTGGTTTGAACGAAGGGCTTGCTTTGGCTCCGGCGTTGATCTTTTAAATCAAGCCAACATGATAAAAGTCTGCGGCTCTTTTGTATTTAGAATTTAATTGGTTAACGTGTGCAGCCAACTGTAAACACTCAATGCTACATTGGAGCAAATCAATGACCACAGGAGGTCAGTGTCGCGAGAGTCAACATAAATAAACACAACACAAAAAGTGAGGAAATTTGTGTTTGGTAGATTATTTCTTTGTAGTAGCAATGCTTCTAGGAAATAAATCTGATATTGTTGGAAAGCTTCTTCATTCCCTGTTAATCTTCTCTGCAGATTCAAACAGCTCATTCTGCTGTTGCTATTGACTCTTCTTGTTGAGCTTCTGATGTCCCCAGGTGCTGCCAATCATGTGCCTGAGGAACATGATGTTCAGTGATGAGTCCAGATTCTGCCTACAGCAGTTAGATTATACAGCTGCTACCCAGAAAATCAGAATCTCCTGAAAAGGTTGTTGTATTTCTGCAGTTCAACTTAAAAGGTGAATGTGACATATTATATAAAGGAATAATATGCAAATCAATATATTTCAGGTTTTTATTTCTTTGGATTTTGCTGATCAGGTCTTGCAGCTTAAAAAAAACCCTCAAATGTTAGAATAATTTTCTGAGTTTGTGGCTTTGTGGTTTTAATAAGCTGAACAGCTTACAGTTACAACAAGGAACTGCTTGAGACGTCAATTTGAGTGGAATGGCTCAATAAAATGTGTTGCTTTCATCTTCTATGTTAAATTGCCAAAATAAAACAACTTCTACTTGATATTCTCATTTTTCTGGGTAGCACCTGTAGGGTCAAAGTGGGGAGAGGACGTGGAGAACGCTATGCTGATTGCTGCACTGTGATGGTGCGGGGTGGCATCTCCCTCACTGGGAAAACGGGCTCGCCATCACTGGAAGTCATCTCAATGCAGAGAGACATCGAGATGAGATTCTGCCACCGGTGGCAAACCCACGTCTCCACAGTCTGGGACCAAAGTCCATCCTCCAGGATGACGATGCTCGCCCCCCGGCAGAGCCAGGTTTATCCAACATCTGGAAGGAGTGGAGAGGATGGAATGTGCTGCCAGCAGTTCTGACCTCAAGCCCATTGAACACTTGCGGGATCAACTTGGGCGTGCTGAAGCTGATCCCGCTGAACAGCTGAAGCTGAAGCTCTTCTTGCCACAGTGACCGACACGACCCAACGCACGGGATGCTGGTGACCAGCATGAAGAGGAGATGCCAGGCTGTCGTGGCTGTGTATGCTTCCTCCACATGCTACTGAGGCTCCTGTTTGTTCAATCAACAAATTGTTCCATTGCCAATATGTTTTGTTTCTTCAAATTTCAACCATCCAATCCACGAAAAACAAGAGTCGATGGCAGCGTGAGCTGTTCGACTCGGCGGAGACGACATCTCACAATTTTCATGGGCGCAACCCAGATACAGATCACCCCGCAAAGGGACGTTCCTCACTGGTGTGGCACCACGTACAGGGGAGTGAACAGGCTTTCCAATCAGATTCATTTCCTAGAGACTTTGTGACAACAAAGAAAAACATTTGAATGGGGTCTTCTGCCCTGGCGACAGACCTGCTCTGTTCCACAGCTGCTCTTGTCCTAATTATGATTCTACTCCTTCTGCAACCAGACGTCATGACGACTGGTATTCTGGATCACTGGAATCCCGCCGTCCAAATCTATTAAATGTCATAGATAAATGGATGATATGGTTAAACCGATAAGCACCGTAGATAAAAACCAAAAATAAAAATAAAAACAACAACGATCAATTTTCACAAGTGTCAAAAAACAGATCTTGGTCAATCATGCAACAGAAAGTGCGTGCGCAATCAGAAAAAAAAAAAAAAAAAAACGTGTCTGGAAAAATCTCGTGCGACAACGAAACCAGGAAGTGTCAGTCATGCATTTTTCATGAAGATCAATAATCGTTCCTAAACTGTTCACTGACAACGCGGCGACACAGCAGATCAAAAAAAAAAAAAAAAAAATAGTGACAAGGATGACTCGCATGAACCATTTAAAAGAAAGCAAAACTCATTTCTGGGCGAGAGAGGGCTGGCGGGGAAAAAAGAAAAGGTCAGCCGCAAACTCCAGATATGTCAGTTTGAGCAGCAGCTGCTGTGTTGGCCGTCCATCATGCATCAGGGGAATGCAAATTCAGGGGGTAGTAAAAAAAAACATCAATAGCAGCAAAATGTGAATAAATAAATAAATAAATTAGTACACCATCTCACAAAACACATTCATCTGTGGGTATTTTTTTTTTTTTTTTTTGTTTTTTTTTTCAGTTTCTTTTCTTTCACATGGCACAAGATCACAACAGCGAAAATAAACCCCAGATGTTTCTAAAGATCGAACTTCTTGAAATAGCTCCGGTTATTTTTTTTGGAGCTGGACCACACTGCACAATGTGGACCAAAGCCTCACTTCCAAAACGCTCGGACTCATTTCTTTTCTTCTTTTTTTTTAGGGGATGGGGCGTCGATGGGGCTCGACGTCTCCGTACTGCAGGGAGGAAAAAAAAAAAAAAAAAAGCCAAATCTAACCTCAGTTTTGCTACTGAACGCTGGGCGTCAGAGGGCCTCTCCTCTCCTCAGGTTGACTGATGAGCGCCTCGTCGACGCTGCTCGGCAGGTGCTTGTAAGAGACTGGAAGGTCGGGGCGCCGTGACGGATCAATCTTTGCTCTCGGTGCGCGTTCTCCTGATGATGGAGGAGAAGAAGCTCCTGCCTTGCGGCGGTCCCATCAACATGGGGGCCTGATTCTTGTGGATGATCTCAATCTGGAGGCCAACAGAGGGAGGTGGGGGGGGGTCAGTCAGGCTAATGTTGGTTTGTGTTTACCGTCGCGTCCCTGCTGATCGTGATCCAAACACTAAAGGTATATTGTTGAACCCGAGTGGATCTGAGAAAAGATGATCTGAATGGATTCTTGTTTTCAAGGCCGCATTTGCCGCCCACGCCGTTGCATTAACACGCTCACAGTGGCACAGTGGTCAGAAAAAACACATTTAGTGCATCGCCGGCATAAAAAAAAAAAACACTTGCCAGCAAACCAAGAGGTTCTGCACATAATCTGGACCAAACAGCTTTAGTTTCCTACCTTCTGAGTAGATTTAGGCTGACACATGATTGACCTTGGCACAAGACTGAGTGCCCGTTAATACAAAGACGAGACTTTCGGGCTCGCGTTAACACAAAGCTGGCGTTTTTACTGAAACTGCACAGACCGAAGCCACACATTGTATGAAACTTTGAAGATGCCATGAACCTCAGTGGTCTCGTGGTAGAGTGTCCACCCTAAGACTGGGAGGTTGTACCAAAGTCTATAAAAATGGTATCCATTGCCTCGCTGCTTGGCACTCAGTAGCTGTGTCTCAACTCAGGGTCTGCATCCTTGGAAGGAAGCGTCCTCCGTCTGAAGGAAGCGTCCTCCCAAGGACCCGGCCTAGAAGGACGGACCAAACCCCGCCTCCTTGGTAACCACACGGGACGGTCTAGCCTTGGGCGTATTTCCTGGTTGCGTCACCGACGTTCCCTCCTGCTGGCCAACCCCGGAAGTGACGTTTTCATAGCATCAAGCTAACCATTGGTTCACCATCTAACGATGGCGTTGGATGTTCAAATCAGTAAAAACCCTGCGTTAAAAACTGAATATTTGATGTGAAATTTCAATACTTCCAATTTATACGTGGTGTCTTTGCCAGTAGATGGCGCTAATTTCAGCTGACTTCCCAGGATCCCAGGATGCTTTGCAGCAGCAGGCAAAGCATCCTGGGATACAGAAGGAGGTGAAGGATAGTAGCGGTGTAGCCTTGGAACGGGCTAACAGTAGGACGCATTCCCAGGACGCATTTGGAGCGTCCTTCTGACTTTTGGGAATTGGGAGGAGCCTTCGGCGCAGTGCTATGATGCAACTTCCTTTCAAAATGCGTACTTCCAGGATGCAGAGCCTGAATTGAGACACAGCGAGTACTTGAAGTTGGACTTGGTGGTTTCCACCCAGTGATTCCCGAGCGTGGCACTGTTGCTGCTCGCCGCTCCCTAAGGGGATGGGTCCAACGTGGAGGACAATTCTCACATCCTCCGGGATGTGGCAATCAGTGGGACTTTAAACAGCAGAAATGGCTAAACAGTAGAAAATGTGGGTCCATATGGATGCTGGTCAAAATAGGTCCACTGATGTTTGGGTCCCTTGGTGAATACATCCCGGCAGCTGCAGTGTTTAGCAGGCAGACTGATTGGAGTCCGGCACGGCGGCACCTTTGCTATTCGCCAGGCGTCACCTCCAGCAGTGGCGGCGACGGACACAAGAGCCCTTTTTCTGGCTACTCCTTTTGTCATGCGGAGGGTTTTTTTTTTGTTTTTTGTGTTGTTTTGTTTTTTGCTTCGCCGTCGCCATCCGTATGTAAATCTCAGCACCTTTGTTGTTTTTGCGGCGCCGTCTTAATTAAAGAGCGGCAGAGTAGCAATCAACACAATGTGAAGGGTTTTCACGTGGAAAACTGCGACTGGAGAGACAAACACTTGTGCAGACGGTAAACAAATCAGGCAAAGTAAGACGATGGCTTACGTTAAGTGTTTGTTAGCACGAAATTTGAAAAAAAAAATAATAAAAGATTTGATTGAAATTCAAGTCTTCAAACGGCTCCTCTTGGATTCCATCACTTGTTGAAGCTGCTACCTCGTGGCCCTCTTGGTTCAGCCTCTACAGTGGTGTGTCTGTATCTTTTCATGTTGCTTCAGGTGTAACAGATTGCACTTCTGCCGACGCCGCCGAGTGGAGGAGGGGTGTCATTAGAGGCGCTAAACATCTGCGTTGGAAAAACTGAAAATGTGGGATAAAACAAAAAAAAAAAAAAGCCTCTTTCGATCTGGTGTAAACTGAGTGTTGGTAGCTGTTTAAAAAGAAACAACATGCACACACCTGATTGGTCGGTCAGCTGCAAACTTGTATTCATGGTGTTATATTCCACTGGGTTCAACAGTATTTGGTGGGAATGTTTTGTTTGTTTGTTTCTTGTTCATCTTTGACGCGTGTATTTTGCATGAGCTGCTACAGGACGTGAGGGTGCAACACAGTACGTACGGTGCAGGGGGTCTGCATCCAGGGCTCCCCGTCAATCTGCATGGGAAGGGATTTACTGGTTCTGTCGGCAAGTCGAGAAAGACACACAATTTAAAAGTTAAATGTTGCGCCAGTGTATTCAAACAACAACAGCAACAACAACAACAACAACACATGTTTAAAAATAACACGAATGGATGTGTTGTGCATTTGGCTGCGGACCCGGACCTGATGGTGACAGAGGAGCACTGGGCCAGGCGTCTCCCGGCGCTCTTCAGGCCCGTGTAGATCTGACCCATTTCCATGGCCCCTTCCAGACCCACCACCTCCAGCTGCTGGTCCGAGACATCTGAGGCACGAGGGGAGAAACAGAAAGTTGCGGAACATCTGTACAAAAAAAAAGCTGAAGTCAAAGAAGAATATATAAATATTTAGACCGCCCCCTGGTGGCCGGTTGCAGTCTACATCATAAAGCTCCACTTTGTTTAGGGTTCGATTCAATTGATATTAAATAATGCTCGACGTCTTCTCCTGAGTCATCACATTCGACTCCATTGGTTGATTAATCTTCAACTTTAAACCGCAATCAAACTATCATTGTGTTATGAATCAGAATTCCCCACATCCAACATTTCAGGCCTCCCCATCGTTCCGTCAGTCAGTCACGTCCACGACACGTCTCGGGTGTGAAAGAGACGTGCGAGTGACGTGTAAAAGGTGTCAAACAAAAGGCGCGAGGAGAAACAATGAAGCGTGGGCAAACTTAACGTGACCATGCGATGTTCCTCGCTTCGCCTTGAGCACTCTCAAACTGTCCGCAGGCAGTAAACAACAACAAAAGGGAAGAGAAATGAAAATGTAACGAGAACAAGAAGCCACAAAACGCAGCAGCCATCAGTGAGAATGACTTGGCAATGCAAAGTAATCTTACCAATGACAATCATAATAATAATAATAATAATAATAATAATAATAATAATAATAATAGCAGTAATAATAATTACTTCTTCGATCGATGACCTGCTCTGCTGCAGCGATGGTCTTATCGCTGGGGCTCAAGTACTACTAATACTACTACTACTACTACTACTACTAATACTACTACTACTACTACAGTTGTTTATTAGTCATTTTCAGTGGTTTTGTCAAAACGCCAGCATTTTTGGAAACGACGCTGTGCCACAACTTTTTTTGAAAATTGGTTCTAAAAATGTCATTTTTGGAAGAAAAAAAAAAAAATAAAAAAATAAACATTTTCATGCAATGTAAACAAGGCCTAAGAGTGAAGGATTTGTTTATTTGTTTTGTTTTGGAGGGGGGAGGGGGCGAGTGCGTGTGTGCAAGCAGGGTTAGCTCGCTGTCTCCGCCGCCGTCATGTTTATCCGTGACGCGTCAGTTTCCCCGGTGGAGTGTCGCCGCCAGTGCCGCCGTGTCGGTGAGGTGTTGCTGCCGCTGTCGCCGCGTGATGGACACGCGTCTGGCCTCATCTCGGCGGCCCACTGTGAGTGCGCGGCTCCTGTGTGCATGTGCGCGGCCGGCAGGTTGACCCGCTAACACGGAGCTTTAGAGCTACCGCCACACCTCACCCCCCTCACTCACACACACACACACACACACACACACACACCTTCCCTCGCTCTGACGTTTGTGACGGACAGCCAGTGGGATTCCGGACCGCCTGGGGTGTTCAGGCAGCGTCAGGGCTACGCTTTGTACAGATGCAACACACCTATGAAAATGTATCAAAGCTTGTTTGATACAAAGTGTTTCCATCATCCTTGTGCATCAACTTGTGCGACTGAAATAAATAAATAAATAAATAGGGTATGGATATTTTTTCTAGGACATTTCTAGGAATTGCATCGAATTTCAGGGGAAAAAAATTCAAATATTGGGAGAAAAAAAAAAGTCTTTCTATCATGAGGTGTTTTTTGGATGCACAGATGTAAAACACACAAACGTGATGGAAACACACTTTGTACCGGATGCTTCCTCTCGGTTTCATAGCAGCCACCGAAAAGACAATTTCGGGAGTGGATTTCGATTGGTCCATCCTGCTGGAACCATCGTCCCAGCTGTCATAGGGCAAAGGCAGGGTGACCCCCTGGACAGGTCGCCAGTTCATCACAGGGCCATTTAGAAGGAAACAAAGACAAAACATCCACTCACTCACACACACACTCACACAACTACAGTCAATTTGAGACGTCCCAGCCACTGCACCGCCGTGTCTCCCACTGTCACTTGAAAAGCCAGCTACTGTTGTAACTCCTCCTCCTCTTCACTGTCTTACTGTCTCACCACCATTGTTCCTTAATGAGTTACGGCTGTTTTCATTTGTCGTCTATTGTTGAGTTTCCCTTTGTTGACGTTGTGAAACTGCAGTTTAAGGCAAAAAAACAAAAACAAAACCCAAAACGTTAATACGAGTTGTACTCCACCAAATACAGAGAAGAAGTCATCATGTTTACTTGCCGGAGATTAAACTGGGAAGAAAAGCCATCATTAAAGTGGTGACGCATGAAGGCCATGCCATTGTTAGCGCCACTGGAGGAACAGCGGCCGTGACGCGGCGGCTGCGCGGACGCCGCGGCTTCACTTTCAAAGCGGCCCTGCTGTCGGAATGTGAGACAGGAAACAACGTCCTTGTCACTGTCAAGCCACTTCCTGCTGAGGCCCGCCGGCGGTGTCGGCTGTGACACATGTGGAGCATCAGGGTGGCAGGGGGGGCGGAGCCAGCTTGAGGACTAAACTGGCAGCAGTAGTCCCCCCCAAACCCCGATGACAAGCCCAGCACTGGTGCTTGTCACAGGGCATCGGTCTTCAGCAGCGGCAGGAAGGCAGGCCCTCCACCCACACATGGATCCCCGCCCTCACCCCTCCCCTCACCCCACCCCTCACCCCTCCCCTTACCCCTCCTGCCCCTGCAAAATCCTCAGTCCCACTCTAAATAATTCAGCCCGCAGCCGTTCCCTTCCACCTGAGGGGCTTGTCTCCTGGCGTCACCAGTGGGACGATTTAACAGCTCCCGAAAGGTCAGGAGGGGTTTTTTTTTTTTTTTTTTCCTCCACCCATCCCCTCAGCCACCCTTCACACACCCACCTATGCCACACACACATACAAATAAAGCTGGGTTTGATCCGTACGTCACGGCCCTGAGATTTCCTCCACCCTCTGAACAGACCGTTGCCTCTCCAGCAGACAAGTGTGGACTCCTCACCTTCAGGGCACCTTGCACTTCCACAAGGGCACAAGTGCACACTCACACACACATCGATAAACATGCACAAACACACCCCTGCACACAAATACCCACTCACACTAAGTGGCCCTTTGGTTGGTCTACATGCACCGGGGTGATTGATTTTCATTCAGGGATTAATGGAGTGTTCATGGAAGCGGAGTCGGGCTTTAAACATATCAGCTGGACCTCCGTCTGGGAGTGGAGGAAAAGAGAAGTAGAGTGAAACATTTCTTTCTTTCTTTCCTTCTCTTTTAAATGAACAGAACTGCCAGTTTTCATGCAGCAGGAAACACTTTTGGAGAAACAAAATGAACAGAACCACCGGGGGAGCTCTTTTTTTTTTTTCTGGTGACTTATCTTAAGCAATGGCTTGATGCCAAGAGATTATT
The DNA here is from genome assembly GCA_009823395.1 of Thamnaconus septentrionalis. NCBI lineage: Eukaryota > Metazoa > Chordata > Actinopteri > Tetraodontiformes > Monacanthidae > Thamnaconus > Thamnaconus septentrionalis. Next base: position 1,138,028 of record CM020511.1, on the reverse strand, counting down.
AATATTGATTGTAATGGTTGAGTCTGAAAGAGGCTCTCAGGTGTGTCATCACACGGCTGAACCTGGTCCAGCAACCTGGTGCAGCAGCGCCAAACCTCCACTGAGAAAACCAGGATGGAACAACTTGAGAAAGATCAGGTCGTCAAGCGTTGTTTCTAACGCTGCAACATCCACGATGACGCAGACACACACACTGTGTGCACGCTATCAGCAGCGGCTTCCGTTAGTTTCTGTCACCGCTAAACCCTGAACGTAGCCGCGACCCCTCCCTCCGCACACGACTGACTGACTGGTTGTCATCTGAGCAGCTGAAAACGCCTGTGGTTTGACCTTTTCAAGATGGATCCGCGGGAATTTGATGGGATCGGACTTCCTTATCATTTCAGTTACTTACTCACGACATGTAATCTGTGTACAGAAAACCAACAAACAAACAGACGTGTAAAAAAAAAAAATTCCCATTAATGGGAACGTTGCCCTCCTCCCTTCACTCCCTGCAGGTCCTTTTCAAAACTTACTGCACAGCCGCTGACTCATTCTGCTCTCTCCATTCATACGTTCCCATTGACGGGCTTCCTCTTGATGCAAATGGATTCGGGAGGCTTCCAGGGGGTTTTGCCCGATACCCCTTCAGTCTGCTCCTATTAACTGAGCCTGTCCGCTGGAGCCTCCTCCGACCATTAATACGCCAGTGACAGTTCCAAACAGTGACATGATTGCACCTCTGCTTTGCAAACAAAACCCGTTGGCTGTGATTCGCCTTGTCATCGGTGAAATATTCATGGGCTCTGAGGGAAAGTTTAGTTCCCCAAGTTTAGTCTTTGATCTGGGCTGGGGGGGGGGCAAGGACACACACTGTTTGTCTTTGGAGCTCTAACACTGTCAAAAGCTATTTAAGAGGAAGAATTGCCCTGATAGATTAAGACCAACAATATCTGGAGGTTTGACAACGCGGTGGATGAATCAGCAACTTTCTAACCAGCTGTTGAGCCAGGAGGAAAAAAACAACAACAACAAAAAAAAAAACAATTTTCAAACACAGCAAGAAGAGGTGGCACTCCGAAAGGTTCACCAAGATTCTCGTGGAGGAAGCATCTCCCAAAGTTATGATCAAACTGTAGTGCTGCAGCGTACTTTAATATTTCCAGTTCAGAGGTGGCGCAGTGGTTAGCGCTGCCGCCTCACAGCAAGAAGGTCGTGGGTTCGATTCCGGGGCCCGGACCTGGGACCTTTCTGTGTGGAGTTTGCATGTTCTCCCCGTGTCTGCGTGGGTTCTCTCCGGGTTCTCCGGCTTCCTCCCACAGTCCAAAAACATGCATGTGAGGTCAATTGAGTATTCTAAATTGTCCGTAGGTGTGCATGTGAGTGTGAATGGTTGTTTGTTTCTATGTGGCCCTGCGATGAACTGGCGACTTGTCCAGGGTGTCACCCTGCCTTCGCCCTAAGACAGCTGGGATAGGCTCCAGCAGACCCCCAGGACCCTGAACAGGAATAAGCGGGTATAGAAGATGAATGAATGAATGAAGGTTCGACAATAGTACGACCCCTTGGCTTTAGACTGCAAGGTATCTTGAGACCTATTTCAGTCCACAACTAGAGTGGATGGAGACTGCAAATGATTAGTGTGGTGGCAGAAGATGCAAAGTCAATGCGGTTGTAGAGAGTTAAAGACTTCTGGGTAAACTGGTGGTGAAGAAAAGATGTTTAGTGTTGACGTGATGTTACCCTGGACCGCAAACATGAGCTCTTTGGGATCCAGCACTGGGGTCCTCTTGTCTTGGCCCTTTTTACAGCCCTTGCGGTTGCCCCTCCTCTTTTTGCTCTCGCCCCAAAGGTTGGAGCCGCCATGCATACTGGGAATGTTGAGAATGGCGATGCCTTCCAAGGAGATGCTGCTGAGGTCCAGAGTCACGCCATCACACTGTTGGAGGAGGAGGAGGAGGAGGAGAAACGGAGGTTGACTGTAGGTTCTCGACTTGGATATTGAAGATGGGCCACTGTTGCCAACGTCAGACATTCATACGGTGTTTTCAAGCTCTGAGAAAGATCTAAACTCTGATCTTTAAATAATATGCATCTCTACCTTCAGAGACGCTTCAAGGCAACAGGTCAAATCAGCTTTACAACACATCACAGTGCGGCCAAGATCGATAGCAGAGAATCAGGAGGTGGCTTAAAATGCTATTTCAAGCGGATGTTCTACAGATGCGCCTTGGCCAGGATGTTCTGGTTGTGCAAATTAGATTTGAAAAGGCTGAACAAAACTCAGGGCAACGTGAGCAATACAGGCAGACCCAGAAATACTTGTGTGTGTGTTTACATTCACGAGACTTAATTAGCTGAATGTTTGCAGGGTGGTACAATGTTTCCTCATTTGCTGAGTTAAACATGTTATGCAACAGCCATCGGGTTGGGCGGAATTTTTGAAAAACTGCACGGTGTGTCCAGTGTCAGGACACAAACGGACACTGTTTGAATCTCAGTCTGGCTTTCCTCTTTTTTTAACTCCCCATCATGTGACCCACACTAATTAGCAGAGAGCTCGGAGTGGACAGCGACTCCGAGAGAGAGACGCACCGTCTTCATTATCACTCGATATCGCACACAGCAGGGTCGTGCAAAGATAATTACCTTTGCAATGGAGCGTGGTTCGCTGAGAAACGGGGCGGGAAGGTGTTCAGATAGCCTTCACACATCAACACGTTGTCAGCTTCAATGTGAAACTCCAACAGATTTGTTCTGTCCGCGAGACAATAATGTGGTGGCCGGAAAGCCCCAAAGAGTCGTTGCCCTCGCTTCCCAAGGACTCGCCTCCGAGCCGCGGCACAGGTCAGTTTTAACAAGTAGGAATTTACATGAACTGGGTGTCATCTTGAGTTGTAGGGCTCTGACATGAAAAAGAAGAAGTGGAACGATTTACCTCAACCTCCAGAAAGTCGTGGAGCTTCTTGCACGTGGCCGAGAAGGTCTCCGAAGTGCCGAACTCAAAGTACCAGAGCTTGTTCTTGGTCCTGAAAGAGAAAGAGACCAAACAAAAATAGGAAGCTTGGGGTCAAAATTTTGACCTTGCATCATCAAAGCATCTTGGCACACCAAAGAAACCAGGTCTGGAAGAGCACGATGACCTGAGAACATTCAGAGGCCGTTCACAGCGCGTCTGTTTCACTCTCTAGCAAAGACGTGCTTCTGTTTTTGTCCACACTTGGGAAGAAAAAAAGGAATCTTCCCAACTCTACAGGAAACACACTGACGATGTTTACCGCTGACTCATGTCATTAATCTCCGCTGAACGCATAATGTGGCTCATTAATTACCAGTGGAGGCGTCTTGACGAACCTAAAGCCGGTTTAGGAGGCACTGGGGGGCCACCTGTGAGAGGGTCACTGGGTCGCCAGGGCCACAGCATTAGGAACCAGTCAGGGGTGCGAGAGGGTAATCTACCTGCCCTGCAATTAGCAGGACTGCTGCTGCTGCTGCTGCTGCTGCTGCTGGCACTCCCATTGTTAGAGCTGATGATCAATGACCTCACAGGGATGAGTCACCATCTGTCCACAGACTTTCACTCTTCGCTCTCTCAGGACCACCTCGTATGCAAACCTGGGAGGCGAAGCGCCGTTGGCCAAACATGTCCTATCATGCTTTTATTTTGGGAAGGAAACAGCAGCACCTAGATTTACCCGTCTATATATTTACTTCTTTTTTTTTTGCGCTTGGGACTGCTAAGGGCATCTTGACTTTGCGGTAAATACTAATTGACTGAAAACAAAAGGCTGCTTTTACACCAGCTAGCTACGGCCAACTCCACGTCTGGCAATGCGTGACCAAGAATCAGCACTTTGCAACCAATTGGCCTGTTAATCCCAAAACACGTTAGACTTTTCAACAAAAATCTACCTTACATGAGTAGTCTGAGGTTGAGCACGTTCAATTATGCGCTCGGCTGAACAAAAGCCAGCGTCCAATTGCAGACATGAGATTAAATGTGGGCTGGGCAGATTGACTCAACCAGGAAATCTCTGATTTATTCCTCGGATTGGTTGCACATTGGTCCAAACAGCGCTGATGGTTGTGAATCAATATAAATCACTTGACGCAATGGGAAGAGAAAAATTCTCAGGTTTGAACTGGGAATTATTCTAATCATTGAGACGACTAAGGAATGTTGGGAAGAACCCGTTGCTGCCTGGTTGATCATGCAAAGTTTTCCTTGAACGGTTTGAAAGTTTGAATTCTCGACATTCTTCCGCAGCTTCCTGACCTTTTCTTTTTCCGAAAAGCTCAACTTGACGCGGCTCCAACAAAACCAACCAGCTCACACGAGAAGTCTAAAAGTTGTGCATTCAAAGGTGGGTGGGTCAGGTGGCGCACTGAAAGAGGTGAATGGAATTTAGCTGGAACCAAAGCGGCCATGCAGGCGAGCGGTGAGTCAGCGCGGACTGTAAATCATCTTGCACAGCATCCAACACTCCACCAAAGCCTTTTCATCTTTTTGAAGGAGAACAACGGACAACAACCCGCAATTCATCACAAAGCTTCGAGGCCAGAGAAGAAAAAAAAAACAACAAAACAAAACACTACAACAGTGCTGACACGCAGAAGTGCGCAGGGTAAAAAATGGCCTTCTCCTAGCTGGAGTCGCCGGCGCGGCGAGAGGGACGTATTAGTGTAAGAAGAGTAACAATCACTGAATTATTGATTTCCTCATTAGGACTTTTGTCAGGACCATTTAGCCGCTTTATGAATGAGCTTTCATTAGGCCACTTGCGTGGTAGCCCGACTCGCTGCTCATTTATAACCTGCAACTACACGGTCAATAGAGGCGGGACGGGAGGAGGAGAAGCAGGGAGGGAGCGGGGCGACAGCGTGGAGAAGGCCCTACGCAAACAGTCCGTCCGTATCCATCATCATCATCATCATCATCATCATCATCATCGTCGTCATCATCGTCATCGTCGCCGACATCATCACCCACCTCATCACCAGTCATCGAGTTTGCAAGTAAGCAAACAAGGGTGGCTACTTTGAAAAGCGTATTCAAAACCAGCGGGAGGCCCGGAGGGCGAGGAAATCCCAGCTCCAGACTCCCAGTCAGGAATCTCAACACTCCTCCAGGGACACAGTCTGGATGGCTGACACACAAATGCACAAGTCAAACCAACATTTGCACAAATATTCAACCTCAAAGCACCTGGACGAGGGCAGAGGAGCGCTTTTATACCCACACAGTCGGAGCAGAAGTGTCAGAGTTTCTGCCGACAGTGCAGCGTGTCACCGAAGGCTGCTTTGCAAATCATCCCCACACTTCATTCTAATGTGTGTGTGAGGTCAAAGAAGATATGGGAGACGTCGCATTTGCATCGCCTCTGTGTTCTTTTCTTTGTACTGTGTTGTTAGTCGACAGAGACTTCAACTTCTCATTACACGATGCTCACGCAAATTCCAACACTAACTCACGCTGCCCAGTTTTCCTGGGTTCAAGTTCTTATTTCACCCCTCAATCACAACAAGCTCGTGCCTACCCCAGCTTAACTCCACGATTGTATTGGCAAAAACCTGCTCCCGGGCCTGGACCAGATCTTTAAGGTGACTGACACAGAAAAACAGTGGCCGTCCTGTCAATTCCCACCACTTAGCCTAAAGTTCATTCGATCATTTGGCCGATGACGACCGGAAGCGTCTGTGCTTGTTGTGGGATCAAAGGCTGGTCTATCCAAGGAAGGGTAGAACTTTTCTTTGGAGAAATCTGAGCCAGGAGCTTTTAGGAAGTCTTCTCAGAGGGAACAGGTGATGTTGGGTGTGAGGCAAGGTTTTAGGTTTCTGGGGGAGGGGAGGCGGCAGCAAAGTGGCTGAAGCCCGTTTTACATTAGCAGGCCGCAGGGAGATGGAAGCGGCACTGTGTCAATGCAAAGCGTCGCTGCAGTCACAACTCTAGTGCTGCCGCCAGGCACGGCTAGAAGCAAACAGCGGCTCGGGTTTCCACAGCGACCGAGCTGTTGCTGCTTTGCACAAACAAATCGTAAAAGGCCAAGCGAGCGGTCAAGTGACGGAACACAAGGCGGAGCCTCGCGGACGGAGGCGACGGAGAAGTGGAAAACGCCAGACGGCTCCAACGTGGGCCGAGTGATGAGGTGCGGCGTGGAGACTCTGTCCCGGGGCCACAGAGTCCCGCAGACGCTGCGTCCAAGCGGCCGCGCATTGATTTTCCTCCTTCAACCCCCACTGACAGTTCATCTAATCCCAGATGATCCACGACCTTATTTTCACACTAATTTTCTTTCTTGATCAGAGGTGATAAATATCGCATTGACATAATCAGCTTCACGGTGCCTCGCATCAACGCGCCGCCGCTCTGCTTAACGTGACAGCGGCGCCCGCAGCGCCCCGACCGCCGCCGCTGACTAGCACTCTGGGAAAAGTCTGCGTCTCTTCGAGCCATGCTGCTGTGGTTGTGGAAGCCAAGTGTCACCTCTATGAATAGAGAAGTCTACAGCAGTTACAGCGCCAGTCTGAAGTGGACTGGAGGTGGCCGCTGTTACTGCTGGCGAAATACAGCTTTTATTAGAAGAGGATTTAGGTGTCATCATTTATTTTAGGTAAGCCAGTGGTCACATGGAGAGGGGGCGGGTCAAAAAACATCCTCAGTAAAAGCAGTTTTGGTATTATTATTAGTAGTAGTATTAGTATTAGTAGTAGTACAGGTACTACCCAGAAAATTAGAATATCAAGTAAAAGTTGTTTTATTTTGGCAATTTAACATAAAAGATGAAAGCAACAAATTTTATTGAGCCATTCCACACAAATTGACATCTCAAGCAGTTCCTTGTTGTAACTTTGCTGATTAAGATTTTCAACTTATTAAAAGCACAAAGCCACAAACTCAGAACATTAGAATAGTGTGAAAAGCTTCAGTTTTGTAGCTTCAAAGAGTCCAAAGAATCCAAAACCCCTGCAAAAGGCTCCTGAGCCTTTAGAAAGTCTGTCTGGGGTTGTTGGCTCAGAAGAGTTCACACATGGAGAAATACAACAATATTCTAATGTTCTGGCTAGGACTGTATAAGTTTCACATAAAAGTATGTGACAACGTAGACTGCTGTTGGCTGATTGGGATCAAAACTATGAATTGGACAACTACAGTCTTTACGTCGTTCTCAACAAAAGGCTTGACGAAATTTTTTTCACATCATCACCTGTGTTGTTTTTGTTGTAGAGCTGTTAAAAAACAAACAAAAAAAAAAATGATCATGGCAACGCCCAATATGAAACTTGTGATTTAATTTGTGGAGCATCTCAGAGTTTGTAAGCATAACAAAGCCACACCGTTAATTAATGATTTTCATTTTGTTTATGACGCTTGAGGTGTTTGGCAACATGTTTATCCGCGGCTCGACACCTCCAGAGGCATGTCAGCAGGGAGACGGGGGCGTGTGGGGAGGAGTTTTGGGAGTTTTTGTTTTTTTGTCGAAAGAGTTCAGTCATCGATTCACATCGACTTTTAGAAAAAAGAAAAAAAAAAGTTTGTGGAAACGGTCATGACTGATGTGTGTTTCCGATTTTAATTTTTGGAGGGAGAAGGGGTTTGGAGATTTAAGCTGCAGTACCACAAGTGACCGTCGGGGGCAACCAACCTTTACCAAAAAAATGGAAAGTCCCAGAGTAAAAAATTTAGAGGAATCTCTTGACATAAATACACACTTGTGTTTCTGATCCATTAAAGGCACTGTAGTTAGTCAAGCGCATCATTTTCCACTCAATGTCAACACATAATGTTGCGTATGACAGCTCCCAACAGTCAAGGCTCCTTCGATTGTTAGGCCCAAAATTCAACTTTCCGGAGTCGTTTCCTACGAATGAGTTGACAACAAAGCAGAGAAATCCAAATACCAAACCAGAATATGAAAATCCTTCATTAAACCTCCTTCACAAAAGAGACCAAAAACTCTGAGAGAAACTGAGAAAGGTAGACGGAACATTTGCAGGGGGAAAAGGCAGCAAAAATAGCCAAAGAAAACGTCAAAAGCTGAAAAAAAAAAAAAAGCAGCTCAAGTTTTTTTTTTTTTTCTTTTTTTTGAGTCAGGATCGGGGGGGCCAAGTCCTACACGCCGCAGACATCGTTAAAGGTGTAAACCGTGCCCCCCAAATATAAACCTGCAAAACCAGTCGCAGCCAGAGCAAAGTGAGAACTGAGTTTGACTTGGAGGACTGATTGAAAAAAAAAAAAAAAAAACAAAAACAATAAGAGGCAAACAGCGGGGCAATACGGTGTGGAAATGGAAGGAAGTTAAAATGCTGCTTGAAAGGCTTCCAGGGAACGAGCGGCTCTGTGATGTGCTGTGATTTTTAATTGGCTCCAGCCTGGCAGACGGCGGTGCTCCGTCTGGAAGCCAAGACCTGAACCAGGAAGTGTCAAAGTCTGAGGGGCCGCGTCGGCATTGTGGCGTGAGACACTACAAAAATAACTGCCCGAGCATTTGATGGTTATTTTTTGGAGTTTGTGGAATGTATGTTGGCACAAGGTTCCGCGTTATCACGAATAATCATTAAAATCATTTTGATCAAGATGATTTTTAATTAAAAAAAATAAAAATAAAAATGTAAATTAAATCATCAAAACTAACCCTGTGACACACTGATGGGCTGAAATATGGGCCACCAGAAACTGAATTTGAATCATTTATATTTGATTTTGAATAGCTAAACGCGAATAATTGAATTGAAATTTTGAATTTGAATCACATCATTTGAAATTGTATTGTTAAATTTGAATCATTGCATTGAAAAGCTGTATTTGAATGGCAAAATTTGAAATTGAAATTCAACAAAAAAAAAAAAAAAAAAATTGATTGTCACTGAAAATCCAACTGTCGAGACATCTTCACATTCAGTTCTCACAATTCAGTTTGAATTTACTGCGACAGACATGCGGGTGCTTGGAGGATGAAGGGGAGAGCGATCGAGCTCAGACACACAGGACTTCTCTTCGGCCAGTCGGCACTTCATCTTTTACACATAGGTTGATGGACCGGCGTTCCGGTTCAACTCGCTGCTATGTTAACTGGCTACCTCTGTTTACTCGCACACATTTCAGCCCATACACACTTGTCAATCTAAACCTTTATATACCATTGTTTTTTGTTTTGTTTTGTTTTGCAGTCATTTGCCATCGCGTGTGATTTCTCAACTCCACGCGATGTGGAAAGTTCAGGACGCTGCCTTCACCTGCCGAGCCTCGTAATCTACGTGCGCGTGGTTTATGGTCCAACGCAGCTCAGACTTTTTTTTTTTAATTTTACACCAATATCCACCTCCCAAACTCTGACGGGCTGCATAAAAAAAAAAAAAAAAGACGCAAAACGAAGAGCGAGATTTTTAGGCTTCCGGGCCCTTGAGTTCCAGGCCGGAGGATGACAGAACAGTTTGTAACCGACCCAAACTGGGTGTCAGGAAAATTGTTATTGATCCCTCTGTGTCTTTGTGATGCAAAACTGGTGGCGAGAACTCTGCGTGTGTGTGTGTGTGTGTGTGTGTGTGTGTGCTCGCTCTCCCACTGAGCTGCAGACAGGGCCACAGGTGAGATCCTTCCAAATTACACACAAGTGGTCATTAATTATAGATGACACGTTGGTCACATAAATGACTCCATCCTCAAACGAGGTCCGAGGGTTCCGACGTGACGTCCACTGCTTTAAGTGTGTGTGTGTGTGTGTGTGTGTGTGTGTGTGTGTGTTACAGCACCATCACCTGTGGCCCCGTTCCCAGCTCAGCAGGGTGCTCAACCACAAGCACACACACATAGCAGCATGCACACACAAACAAACTCACTGCCTGTGTGTGTGTGTGTGTGTCTCTCTCTCTCTCTCTCTCTCTCTCTCTCTCTCTCTCTCTCTCCAGCAAATCCGGCGGCTCCTTTGATGAACGCCGCTCATTATGCTAAAGAGGCGCCATGCCCGGGCTTCCCTCTGCCTCCAGGAAAGGTTAACCTCGGGATGGTTGCGCAGCACAGCCGGAGCCGCAAGGGGTGTGGCCAGCTCCGGAGGAGCACGCACGCCCGCCCACGGCGTCAGGAGTCTCGGGGAGCGAAAAATAGCCGCGGCCACTACAGTTGAGCGAGGCGATGTTGAGCGACGACATCAAGGCGGCGTCCCGGCCACAGGAGGAAGACACGCGGTGACCGCCAGCCGACGCCTCAACCAGGCACCAGAAGAGCTCGCCCACCCTTCTGCCTCTCTCTCTTCCAACGCTTCCTAAAAGGTGTGAAAATAAATAAAACATTATTTGAACTATGATGCCGGCGACGAGATGAATGTATTCTGAGGCCCGGTGATGCGCAACATTCAGGAGGATCCACTGGTTTGCATGAAGCGGGAAATCTGCATGTCTTTCTTCTGGCTTCGATCTGTAACTTGCAAATAATAAAAAAGTATTTCTATTCCTACAATAACAGCAGCCATATCCGAGAACCGAGAGCGACGACTGGCCGTTCAACGCTAGCGGCGGTGAGAGGTTTTTAGTGTGGATCCAACAGGCCGAGCTCTGCCTGTTTTGGTCATGTGACGTTGAGCGGGACTTGGAGAATGTTCATTTGAATTATGCATAAAAAACACCAGCGAGTGTCGACCGGATAGCTCGGTAAGCTAGCAAGCCAGCTAGCTACACAGACGTCAACTGAATAACGCGTTTTGCGGCGACTTTGCGGCCGTAATCTCCGCCACCTGTGCATCGTATCCGCCTGGCAGATATTTATGCGCACACCTCAGTCACCAGAAGATCAATTTCTGACGGGAATACTTTATTTCTGTTGTTTTCAAAGAACAAGCACGTTGTCTTTCTCACAAAGTCACGGCAAGAAAGACACAGTCGCACAAACATCCCCACAGCCCTGCGCACACTACACACACCTTTCCAGGGTGCCTGTCATCCTCTTAAAAGACAGCAACACCAACATCAATAAAACAAACAAACAGTGGAACACGTAGAAAACTGAACTCATGGTGAACACATGCAGTGCGATTTGATCTGATCGATCAAGTGCAGGTTTCAAGTGTCAGTGAACTTGTAATTGATCAGTGTACATAAGTAAAAAAAATAATAAATCAATCAAATTATTGATTTTACGGCCCGGTTTCACAGACAAGACTTAAGCCTGGTCCCAGACTAAAATACTGTTTGAGCTGGCTTAACTTGAAGTCGCTTGCACAGACTTATAAAATAGTCATATAGATTTTGTCTGTTCTGGATTAAACAAAGACAAGTGGATTAGAGATACCCTGAGACTGAACTGAAGTTTGTATTATAACTTCAGCGTAGTAATGTTTGTTAAAGGTAACGCACAGATCAGCTGTATATATACATATATATATATGTATATATATATCTTTGCTTGTGCAGCTGAACAATCCGACCAGGTTCAGAGACACTCAGCTGTTCTGCCGTTGCCATCAGGAGATCTTGACAGAGTGATTATTTGACAGAGTGATGACTGGAATCCAAATCTTTGCACAGATTGTGGCTTTTCAAGGCCGTGGTCCTAAACCTTTGATCAACTCTGATGAACAGCCTTGTCAAATTTCGCGTGGACGCGATCCAAACTCTTTTTTTGGATCTGGTGCTGTTTGCGAATGAGGCCTATTTGCATAGAAGGAGGAGCCATTTTGCGCCTCGTGACTCATTTAAATCCATTCAAATCAGTCTGGCGCAGCCCTGCCACTACCTGCGCCTCTATTTTCTGCCTCTCTGTCCGCTCCGTGGACAGGACGCAGCGTTTTCGGTGCTATTAAACAGATTTTCTGCCGCAAACAGCCGGAGCAATGGCTTGGTGGTTCTGGCCCAGTGTCCCGTCATGGTAGTAATGAAGGAAGAAACAAGACAACTCGATGGTTGCCATCGCTTCTGAATGTTTCTCAGCGGTGTTAATATTTGCCCCTGGTCGCTGCAGCCACAGATGTGCAAGGCATTGTGGGAAATATCTCCGAGCTCTGGGATCTCCGCAGCCTCCTCCGCCGCAGGCACACAGCTGCTCAGGCTGCTTCTTCACTTCGTGTCTTTGACCTTTGACTGAGCAGCCAATCGCCCTCCTGATTGGCTGCCGCGGCTCCGAGCCAGGCGGGGGTTTGAAGCGCGGGTGATTTCCTGAGCGTGTTCGTCTTTAATCTGAGTTCATCGCGGCCTGAAGTGACGGCGAAAGTTAAGAGTTGCTGGGGGAGGAGCAACATTTCCTCCCATCACCAGTGTGTCACATTCCCACAGTCACAGGTTTGTGCGTAATTAGAGGGGATCAGTAGAAAAGACGCGGGGGCGGGGGGCGGGGGGGTAGCGGTGACAGGGGAGGGAGGGGGGGCACGCCTTTGCTGTGGCCCCACTGATTGTCTGCTTTTAATCCTCAACCTCATTATCACCTCCAGGTCCGGCAGCGGCAGTAAATGAATCTATCTGCAGAGTGTCATATCTTCACACCTTCAGCCTGGTAATCACCCCTAGGTGCAAATACAGAAGATGGATAGAGGGACAGAGGGGGGGGGGGGGAGAGGGACTGAGGCGACTCCCCGAGTTTCCCATCAACAAAATCCGCTCGTTTCATCATTAACAAACAACTACAGTGCACCGCCTGTAATTAAAGCCCATTAAAAATTCATGTCCTTTAAGGTCACAACTGCGACAGAAACGTATAGAAGTGCGATGATCGGGAGATGATGACACATTGTGAAATGTTTGCCTCCTTCCAGGCTTCCAGGTTGGGCTGCTTCCTCTGTTTTTAGGTTTGCTTTGACTTAAGAAGGATTTTAATTGGGCAGGAAAGTTGAATGTGAAGTTGTATGCCTCTACTTTTCATTTCTTTTTTTCAACATTGTAAATTGGACTATGATTTATATCCCACTACAGAAACATGTTTTATTGTGATAGGAGCAGATTGTACGCGTAAAACTTGTTCACATACTTACGTCTGAACAAGCATAATCTGTTGGTTTGTTTTTTTTTTAAGACAAAAATAAAATCCCTTTAATAGGAAATTGTAAAGTTTTGTTTTTTATTGACGTGAAAATAAAAATTAAGCAAAAAAGAAAAGTTTTAAAACATCAAAGTGTAAAATTGTGTTCATATTTTTTGCCATTAAAACGAAAGGGAGTGCTAGCTTGTTAGCGCCGTGATTTAAGGGCCTTGGCATTGTTCTTACTTTCCGACTGGTTGCCGCCATCAGGCCGCCCACTCATTATTCCGCCATTTGTCCCAAGGGGGGGAAAAAAAATACAGTACTTTTTGATGATAGGAGCGAAATAAATCCCGCCGCTGCGACCGAAGTTCCTGAGGTGCCAGCAGCGGGAAGACGACGGCGGAGTCGGAGCCCTTTGGACAAATCCAACAAAAATCTGAGCCACCTTGAAAAACTATAATCATGCATTATTGAATCGGCAAGGATAGTGTGTAATAGAGAGATCCTAAACCCATTCCCCCTGCTGAATTATTCATTGGATTCAAATAACAGACGGAATAATTTTCTTAAAATACCTCAATCATTTTTCACCAAAGGGCCTCCGCTGCATCAACTCAGATGTTTTAAATCAAAAAACACCTGCATGTCGCCATCTACTGTCGGATTGGATTATTTTGCAGAAAAAAGTTTTTGCCTCTTCGGTCGGCGGACGACGTTTTGCTTCCCCTTTTTTTTTTTTTTTCCTTCAACATCCCAGCAAGACGCCACCAAGGTGGGGGTGGAATATGATAATGAGTGGAGGTGGAGATTATCGTCATCACTCTGATCCGCCACGCCAAGCCAGCCAAGCAAAATTCAATTAGGGCTCGCGACGACTCCCCCGCCACCGGCGGAGATGCACGGGAGACGCTGAATATTGATGGAAGCAAAAGATGCTGCGTTTGTTTCCCCTCCGAAAGGTGAAAGCTTCTCCGCAAGGCCGATCACACATCAGTCCATCGGTCCGTCTGTCCCTCACACTCCACTGTTGACAGACACTGAGGAACCGAGCCGCTGCCGATTAACCAAGAGGAGCCGTAGTTGGTTAGCGTTTGGTCTGGACATTAAGCAGCGGCAGGACACTTCTCTGTTGTTCAGCAAATGTTGGGCACTTTGGAAAAATCCTCAGAGTCCCAGTGAATTCAAAGGAGGTAAAAGAAAGTAAAAAAAACAAAACAAAAGAAAAACAAACTTTTGTTGCAGTACTAGATATGGCCATTGGGGTTAAGATGGGGTAAGGGGTAAATAATTACGCAAAAGTCTCGAAAACTACCTGTGATTGGCTGGAAGCTGAGAAAAATGTTAACACGTTAGGAAGTAAATTACGTGAGTGAGTGAATAACATGAAAAAAAAAAAAAAAAAACAACTCACCGACTGTTGAACTTCTCAGGATGTTTCTCCCTCATCACGTGGAAGCGATGTGCGATGGAGGCGTCCTGACAGAGAATGAAAGATTGACTTGTTTATTTTGTGGACAGCCAACTGGCTGCAAACAGCACAAGTTTGACACTGATGCACGCTGACAGTAGACTGCGTCATCCCTAACATCTCCAATTTTAAAAGCCAGATTTCTTCTCCAGGTGTGGCTCCCGTTGCTAGCGGAGGATGCAGGAAACTCCAGGCTTCCTATTGGTGCAAAGGAGTCACGTTCACTGACGGGTGGCGTGAACACCGCATTGTGTCTGGAACTGTTCCTGAACTTCTGACCAAACACCGCGCGCCCCACGCTGACCTCTTCAGTCGCAGTTCCTTTTCACAAGCTCACGTTGACTTTCACAATTTAAAATTCATTCCAAATCAGCTTCACGTGAAAAAAAAAAACAAAAAAAAAACGCTGTTTGATCTTTTCTGGCCGAGACTCCTCCCTTCGACGTTTTAGAAAAGCGCCATCGTCAACCCTCTTGTCGCGCCTCAACGCAACGTCGTCTTCCTCGTTAGCAAAACGACCCACCGCTCAGGCGGCGGCGGCGGCTTGAGAGGTGGGGGGGGGGGGTCGCACCCAGGCTGGAGACGTATCGCCTCCACACCGGCAAATGAATGGAACTCACGTGGCTGCTAATCAAAGCGAGCAGAGTGTCTGTCTCCACGTCTTCATCCTTGTTAGAACGTTCACGCCGGTGGAATGTGAGCAGACACAGAGAATTTTCAATTTGTAGAAGAAAACACCACTTTGCCCGGAAGTTTGGCAAGAACTCTCAACTTCAAAAAGCCTTCAACAATTAGCGCAGCCTTAATCACATAAAAACGCATGACCGGCGTTCGCCTGCGTGCAAACAGCATTCTGGCACACAAAAGGGAGATTTTTAAAAGTAAAGCTGGGTTATTTAAGTAACTCACATGAACCTAGCTTGGGGAGGAACCTGGGCGGAGCCTCGTTAGCCTCAGCGGGAGCACAGCCTCTGAGCTCGTAAAAACCTGGAATGGAGCTGAGGGCAGCTTTGCTGAAGGGGATTCTGACACCAAACGTGACCGAAGCCATAAGAGCACGCTCAAAGAGCTTGACTGAGTGTGAAAGAACTCAATCACGCTGCCACTGAACACAAGAGGAGGAGTGCTTGGGATGCCATTTGCAGCGCAATTCAATGCAAATCAATCAGCAACTGCAGGTTGCATGCAGATTATTCCACCGTCTGTTTTCTCATAACTTGAAGGACGTGCCGAGTGCTGAGTGGAGTTCAATAAAAAAGCGTAAAGTCATCGGAAGTAGCTGCTGCTGTTCTTCTAACCGAGGACAAAGGCCAGACAGGTGTTCACACACATGCTAGTCCAATATCTGCATGTACGGTCAAGTTAAAATGAAATTGAAAATATCAATTTTCACATTGGGCAAAAATTAAAATGGCCTCAGCATAAAAAATTTTTAAAAAAAACTCACGAGTTAAGAGAAAAGTTTGTGAGTCGTGATTTATTTCCGTTAAACCTTTCTATAACAAAGGAGCGTCTTGGAAAGCCAAACGCCTGGTAGGCGTCGCCACAAAGCGGCGGCCGACCTCCAGCATGGATCACAAAAGCCTGAAACGAAGCCGTCAGGAACTAAACACACCGAGACGTCCTTTAATTTCCACTTCTAAGTCGCCGTCGGTAGTGAAACTGGCATCAGGCTTTCGGTGAGACAAAAAAAAAAAAAAAAAAAACCAAAAAACTCCTGACAAACAGCCGAGTGGCTGTGAAGAAGCTGTGGTGGAAGAGTGAGAACCAAAGTTGCTGTAAACTTTTTTTTTTTTTTTTTTTTTCGGGCTTGTTTCTCCCCCACTTCCACTTGAAGCAGCCTGTTTTGACCCTACCGCTACTGTTTGAGTGGCACCATTGAAACGGCTCCGAACAGGGAGGACCCCCTGCTGGTGCTGCGCTCAGAAAATTTAGCAAAGTGGGGGGAGGTGGGGGGGGGGGGGGAAAATAAAAAATAAAATAAAACACACGCAGAAAAAAAAAAAAAAAATCAATGGAGCTTTTCTCTTGATGTCTCTTCAAGACGCTGCGAGCCCGAAGACCAAAAGGATGCAGGCGGATCCCGGCAGACGCAGCCAGAAAGGCCCGGTGATGGACGTATCTGAGGGAGAGCATCTTGATTTTTGTTGTTTTTTTTCCCTACCGACAGGACGACAGCCGCAGACAGCAGCCGGCCAAGGTTGTCTCCCCTCTGGTTTGGCCTCCGTCGTCTCAGACGTGAACAAGAGGAGCTGCGGCTTTGGCAGAAAAGCGGCGCCAACAACGCCGGGACTGGAGGGGGAGGGGAGGGGGGGGGGGGTTCTGAAACGCCGGACCCGGGACAAGTCTTGCTACTTTGCAACTTTGTAACTGAACTGCAGCCATAACAATGGATTTAGGATTCTGGCCTGGCATCTGCACATTGGTTTCCCTCCGAATCAGCGACTCAGCGAATCAGCGAATCAGCTGAGCCATATGAATCATCAGAAACCCCCTCTGATGCCTCAAACTGACAAAACACCAAAGACTTCATGAAGGAACGAGCCACAACTGCCCCCCCCCCCCCCCCCACCTTATCAGGGGGTATTTTGGGGTGGGGCTTTACTCCAGACCAAAAAAAAAAATTCCAAGGTGTTAGCATGTTAGCACTGGTTAGCGTCGTTCCAATCATAGCAGTGTGGGAAGAACAGGAGAAGAAAAGGCGTCGCTCCGTTGCAAATTTTGAGTCCGAGCCCAAAAAAAATTTAGCGCAATTTCTCTGAATGCTAACTAGCTTGCCATACATTTTCATTTGTTTTTGGGTTTTTTTTTTTTTTTCACGTTTTCTGCAGGTTTATTTGTCGTTGACATACAATGAAAATTTGACTGGCGCTGTTTGACTCCTCCCACCTGACAAAAGGACCAGACTCAAACAAAGAAATTCTTCCCGCTCAGCATCCCTGTTTTTTTTTCCCCTCACCCAAAGCTTTATCCGTCTACCAATAACAGCAGAATGGCCTCTGTTTGGGAGGCCGGACTCGCCGCCCCGGCCGCCACCCGGCCGCCACCCGGCCGCCACCCAACCCCTCCAATAATTACCAATGTAAAAATGTGGCACCCAAATTAACACAGGACATGTGTAATGTCCTCTCATAGCTCAAAGTTTAATCCAATTAGGAGCGAGGCCGCGGCTCCGTGACGTGCCCTTCGCTGCGGGGGGGAGACGAATGGCTCTGACGGGCGCTGCCGGGGTCATTAGGCCGACTGACTGCATTATGGCAGCAGCGGCGTGCTCGGTGATTAGTTCTGTCTCTCACCCCTGGCCCTGATTGAGATCATTACACTTCACGTCACTTCCACATCCTCCCAAAGGGATGGCGCCATTAATTCGGGCCGCCGTGGTGGCTTGAAAGAATTTGGCAAAAAAAAGAAAGAAAGAAAGAAAGAAAAAAAAAAAAAAGCATCACCTGCGGTTGAGATGATGAAACTGGACTTGGGCTTGAATTTAGCCTGTTAGTGCCTGGATCGGTGATTGAATGGAAAACGCTCAGAGAGGCAGAAAGAGATTTAGAGGACACCAAGTTCTCAGGAAAGGACTTTGGGTTCCATTGCGCGACTGCTGATCTTTTGCTTTTGGACAATGTCATTACAGAAACAATCTAGCGCTCATCTGCATAATCTCTGAGCTGATTATTAGCTTGACTTGTCACATAATCTTTGAAGTCATTTCTTTTTTTTCTTCTTTTTTTTCCCCCTGTAGATGCATCGTGACGCCGAGAACGACGACGACAACGGTGGTAAAAAAAAAAAAAAAACAAATAGAAAGAAAAGAATCAGATGTAAATTGCGTCGCAAAATATTAGATCACACTCGAATCCGTAGAGGGCTCAAAGTCCCGCTAATCCCACACAAACAACTTCATTTGTCGTGGCAGTGCCACGGCGGGTGTTAATCCCTCTAACCGAGCAAAGACAAAAGGACTTGTTATGAATTCATGAGCGAGCCGAGCAGCCTTCCTGCCGCCAGCAGGAACTTGACGGTAGTGTCCAAGGCCACACTGGACGCTTCCGTGGTCTTGGTCCAACTGGGAAGAGAAACGCTAACGTTTTCGCCGCTTCACAACTGCCCGCTTTGTTGGCGTTGTGACCCAGAAAGAGCAACGGACCGAAAGATAAAGAAGAAGAAACTCCTGGTCATGGATTGCTTGTCCCTGCAGATACCACGGCAGTGTCCTCAGACCACTGGTTTGCCATCGTGATGTCTCGCAAGGTAAATGACGGTCGTATTGTTGTTACAATCTATGAAGTAAATGTTCTTTCTTTTTCTTTCTTTCTTGGTGCGAGTCTTCTAAATGATCGTTCAGTTTGCGTGATGCACTTCTTTCTTTCTGTCACTCCATTCTTTCTAAACACCCAAAGTGCACTGCTCCTACTTTGCCTCCTCTCTCTTGGTTGAGGTTCCTGCTTGGTTGGCCAGGCCAGGGGTCTGAAGAGCTGCTTCAGGGGTCCTGAGCCGTATGAAGGGCGACCAGTTTGCTAGACTCTGCTGAAATAACAAACTCTCTGAGTTCTACATTATTATTAATGACACTTGTCCATGTGAAGACACTTATCCAGCTCATGAGCTCTCAATAATAATCAAAAACGACTCAACGAGGTTGGATAAAATTGAATTTTAGACGCAGCTCAGCGAGCTGAACGGGTCTGCGGGCCACTCATGAGGTCCTTGGTGGGCTACCTGGTGCCCCGCAGGCCCCACATTGGTGACCCCTGGGCTAGAGACTGAAACCGGCTCCCCATGTTCCTGGTCCAGAGTTCAAACTCTCTGTCCTGTCCCCAAAAAGTCATTTCACGCTTCTGTTTTCTAACGCTTCTGGGTCCAATCCATCCTGTGTCTGTCTTATAAATAACAGTGACCCCTGACCCCCAGAAAAATGTCCTGAACCCAGAAGCCGACACAACAAGGTCAGAACTGTTAGGATGTTTTTTGACATTTTACGCAGGAAAAGGAGCGGCGTGGTGACCGCCTCCCCCTCTCCGCCTACATCCTGGTGTGTGTGTGTGTGTGTGTGTGTGTGTGCGGCTGCAGAGACGGATGGCTGCTGGCTCGCTGTTGTCCTCTGTGTTAACAGGAGTCTCTAATATCCTCCGACAGCATCATTAGGGGCCCCGGCCTGGACGTGTTATTCAACTAACATTTGTAGGGCCATGCATCACTTACGTCCAGGACGCAGTGCAGTGTGTGTGTGTGTGTGTGTGTGCCAGTGGCAAGCCCCCCCCACCCCATCCCCTCCCCCACACCGACCTCACCCCTCACCCCCCCACCTCCCAGACTCCGCCACCTGCAAATGTCAATTACCATATTTCCCCCTGACATTTATCAGTAATGGCCGACATGAGCTACGTGAAATAAGTGTCATTATGTTTGACGACGGACATGAGTGGCAGTGGGGGGGGGGTTGGGGGGGGCACGGGCAACACAACAAGCAGGACTGTTTATCAATCAGAGAAGGCGGACGAGCTGGAAGCACATCTCAATAAAGGTCCCGACGTCCCGACAAATGAATTGACTGATTAGGCTGCGGCTTCGCCGCCGCCGCGCCGCAGCAGAATCAGAAAATTATCACTCCGAGGCAATTTGTTATTATTCCAGGAAGATGAAAGCACGTTGAGAAGCTCTCTGCCAGTCTCATGACCGCCGTGCTCACGTTCAGCCCTCGACTCCACTCCGGGTTCAGCTGAGTTCCAGCTGGAGTTACTGCGCTTTGTTGTTTTCTGTTTTCCTTTGACACATCCGTTAAGTGCCGAGAGCTCAGAGAGACGTTTTTTTTTTTTAAAAAAGAGACCAGCCTCCAAAAAAAAACAAAAGTGGTCTTCCTTCGCCACATGGCAAACAGGAAGTGTTCTTCTATTGGTGCGCTGAACTTTGTCTAATGAGGCAACGAGAGCCTTCAGTTCTTGTTGCTTGTCTTCCACTGAGGAAACGTCGTCCGGCTGCGATCAGACAGCAGCGTCCACCTTGACGCAGGTAGCAGCAGCAGCAACTTCTCTTGCTCCTCAGCAGGATGATGATTGGTTTCTTTGAGGAGCCTTCGGATGTGATTTACAGCTTCACAAATAAAAGTTGATTGATTGATGGTTTAAATTCCGACAGCGCCTGTCTTTTGAAGAGCAGCTGCCTTGTTTGGAATTTTTTTTTTTTTTTTTCCCCCACAGGATGCCGAGTGGTTCAGCCACTGGTCAACCACTTCAGACGGTCTGATAAAAGTTTGATTTCTCTAAATTCTGTACATGTTTCTTCTTTTTTTGTTGTTGTTCTGTTTCTCCTGCTTCATGCCTCTGTGGCTCGACTCACCACGCCGATGGAGAAGTAGTTGTTGATGATGCTGTAAGGCACCGGGTCGCCGCGCTCATCCTTGTCGGCCGGGGCCACGTCGATCTTCCAGCGGTCCAGCATCACCTCCACGCTGTTCTCGATGTCCCGCATGATCTTCAGTAGGCTCTCACCCTCGTAGCCTGCAGCCAGGGGAGAAGGAGACCAAGGGGAAGCGTTGTTTTTCATTTTGCTGCTGTTTTTTTTTTTTTTTTTTTTGCCAGAACCAGGGGAATTGAATCTGCTTTCAGCTGCATTCAATCAAACTTCCTGCTTTTGCATTTTTCAGAATAGTTCAGTCTTGAAATGCAGAGATTGCACAGAAACTAATGCAACGAGAACGATATCATGTTGCAGCTTTACAGTTGTGATGTCAATAACTTTAGTTCAGAGAAGAAGAAAAAAAAAAACAAGAAGCGGGATGTTTTCACCGTGGATGTCAGAGAACAAACACATGATTTCAAAAAAAAAAAAAAAAAAAAAGGAAAGAGAGACAACTTGATTTGAGGTCTGTGTCCCTGCAGCCCGACTGGCTGAAAGGTGAAGTGGGCGTCTTTCTGCCGCAACGGCTCTATTTTCTGTCCGTACCTCCTCCCCAGCGCAGACAGCGTGCCAGGTCGTTGCCTGTGCCAAGAGGAAGTATGCACACGGGGGGGTTCCTGTCCAGGTTGGCCTTATCTGGAGCGACGGGACAAACATCACGACACCGTGAGAAAGCAGGCCAACGCCAAGAAAAATAAATCAATAGAGAGAGAGAGAGAGAGAGAGAGAGAGAGAGAGAGAGAGAGAGAGAGAGAGAGAGAGAGAGAGAGAGAGAGAGAGAGAGAGAGAGAGAGAGAGAGAGAGAGAGAGAGAGAGAGAGAGAGGGAGAGAGAGAGAGAGAGAGAGAGAGAGAGAGAGAGAGAGAGAGAGAGAGAGAGAGAGAGAGAGAGAGAGGGAGAGAGAGAGAGAGAGAGAGAGAGAGAGAGAGAGAAAGAAGATGGGAGGCATCAAACCCATTTTACTGCTCCGCTCCTAAAGACTACAAGCCACTACGGAGGCGGTGGGCTCGGTCTATTTCAGGAGGCGCACTGCACCTCACTGTTATCACCTCTCTTTGTTTTGATTGATAAAAAATTGAAGCAATTTTTTTTTTTTCAAGAGCCGGACCTCATCTTTAAGAGCAAATAGAAAAGGTGGCTGGGTGATTTTTTTATTTTAATGTGTGTGTGTGTGTGTGTGTGTGTGTGTGTGTGTGTGTGTGTGTGTGTGTGTGTTTTTGTTTTGTATGTTGTTGCTGAATTCACATAATCGTCCCATTTTCCCTCCAGCTGGACGGGCAAATGGGGACATAATTAAAGAGTTCATAAACAAACTATAGAGCAACGATTTAACATTTCAGTCTTTGGAAAAAAACAATTCTAATAAAAACTAGGATGACAAAGGTGCACGTGGTGCATTAAAATACACATGCTGAGGGTGCGACTGCAACAACAAGGGTCTTCCAGAGTTGGCACCGACACCAACGTCCTGGCCATTTGCATTTCTGTGAAGGTGCAGTCGCTTCCTTCTGCACCTATGAAGTCCAGGATCCAGCCCACGGTGCCATCGCCTCCGCAGGCCAGGACTCGGAAGTTCGGAACGTCTCTGAAGAAGTTCAGCCTGCAAAACGCAGACAGCAAGATTGTTATTGTTGTATTATTTTTTTTGAATGTTTTCATCAATTGCATTTGGAAAAGAAAATGAAAAGAATCTTTTTTTTTTTTTTTTTTGTGGTTCCTCGTCCAGGAAAAACAACTAAAATGTTAGGTTGGGTTTTGACCAGTTTGTCCTGCAGTTCTTTATTTATAGGTGACTTGCAAAATGTACTCTCCCGGAAAAAATTATTAATTTTACACGCTGAATTAATTAGCACCTGAAATATACAGTGATTTTCCTTTTTTTTATCTGTAAAAGAGAACATTTGATTTTGCATTGAATCCTCGTGTCTGCACAGTGAAGACGCCCCCATGTTTTACTCACGAGTTTAAAACGGAGAAATGTGTTTGACTCAGACCAACATCAAACCAACATTCACTGAGTCACATGAGCCACTTTGGAGAAGATCATCAGCATATTTTTTTTGCATCCATGCATTTATTTAATTTTTTTGGAACAACAGGTAACTTGTGCTGCTTCACCCCCTCCTCTAATCCAGCAAAATAACACAATGGACAATCACTCACTGGGCGGGCGAGCCGGCCTGTTCGCCGGCTAATTGGATCACGACAGGCAATGTTCAGTCCAACTTCTTCCGTTCCTTCACAATAACAGAGCGCTAACTGAATGAGCCGGCCTCCGAGGCTCGCCTGGCCGCCTAAATGATTCGCTCAATTACTCTCCGACTGGGAACGCAAACCACGTTAGGCCGCGAAAAAACAGACGGCCCCCGCAAACATGAAAGGCAACTCTGAGGATATTCAAATAGCAAAAAGCAAACACTTAATTTGCCCTGATTGCGTTAGCTGGGGCCGCTAATAAGCGGCGGAGTGTGTTCACCTTGCTAATATGCGTGGCAGTGTGCCCCCCCTTGGCATAAAAACACTCATAATATTAACCAGGTTTGCTGAGGGCCAAGGTCATCTGAGAACCCAATAGAACCCAGTAGAACCCAGTAGAACCCAGTAGAAAAGCAAGGGTCGCCCTGCAGTGCTTCTTTCCTCTAGATGAGTAAAATGAATGCTAATGTGATAGCTAATGTAGCAGAGCGACCCCTGCAGGGCTGGAGCAACATTTGTCATGGCAGTATTTCCTACCTTGTCGAAAAAAAACAAAAAAAAACAAAAATCTACCGCAATTCCGTTCTATTACGAACGTGACATTGATGCCCATAATAACAAGGACAAACATAAGGGTATATATTTTAAAAAAATGAATTTGCTCGAAATAGCGATAAAATGAACAAATTTAACAAATAAATTACATTTCAAGAATACAAACAAATAAAATGAATCTAATATCATAAAAGGGATCAAAATAAAATGGAATGTGATGCAGTGGCGACTGTCCAGGATGTAGCTCTGCCCCCGTCCCCCCACCCCTGGGACAGCTGGGAAAGACCCCAGTGACCCCGTGACCCCGTGACCCCGAGCACAGGACGAACAATGATGGAACAAAATAGAAGAAAATAAAGAGATGCAAGCAGAAGAGGGAAGCTCTGCTCTGCTCTGCAGGAAGCTGTGAGGTCACTTCCTGAAGCTGCTGGCAGCAGGCGGTGGCGGCGTGCACCTCATTGCTATCAGGCAGCGCCGCCGCCGCCGGGCTTCGCTCGCCACACTTTGCCGCTCCGCCGCCAAAGTTTCTGTTTTCTGGGTCTAATCAAAGCCAAACAACAAGGCGGCACGCCGTGCCTGCGTGTTTGGGCGGCGCTGGCGCGCTGGCGCATGCAGATGAGCCACTCAGCGCCGCTAATCACAGGTGTCGACCATAGGAGGGCGGCGGCGGCGGCGGCGGCGGCGGCCGTGAGCCGCTCGTCTGTATGCGCAATCACACGTGGTCTGCAGAGAGTCGCGCCTCGCCGTCCGTCCGTCCGTCTGCTCATGCATACGGAGCCGCTGCTCAACTCATTTGTGTGTGACGGAAGTGACTGCTGACTGCTGACTGGCGGCGGCGGCGCTAGCGGCGGCGGCCTCCCCTGCATGTGATGGCGGTTATTACACCACACTGCAGGACTGTTAATCCGTCCGTCTTCGGCCTGAACTCGGCTGACTTTGTCATCGTGAATCCAGATGTCGTTCACCAACTTTGGATTACAGGGTTAAAAACTGCCACTGCGTATCTTTTTTTTTTTTTTTTTCCATGTGATTTTTCTCTGACCTCGCACGGCGGTCAGGCAGTAGGGTTTCATGTCTGATTTTTTTTTTTTTTTTTTGAAAACCTGATAGCAGCCAGTCAGTCAGTCAGTCAGTCAGTCAGTCAGTCAGTCAGGGTTCAATCGGACCAATCTGTGTCATCTTTTTGAGGAAAAGGGGGTGGAGCTACAGGCAGCTGCAATCAACTCACCCAGGCATGGGTCCGTTCTTGGCCAGGTTGTACACCTGTCGGGGGTTCAGCAGGTACTGGAACTTCCTGAAAATCCTGCAGGGGCAGGGGAATAAAGATTAAACTTATCTTGAAAAATGCATAAAATATATATATATATATATATATATATTTTCACCTCTTTTTTCTTGATCATGCAATAAATCTCATAACGGAAAAAAAAAGAACGAAAACAAAGTAACGATGAAAATAAACAAAACTCTTCTTTTCTTCTTTTCTATATATATATATATATACATATATATATATATATATACATATACATATATATATATACATATATATATATACATCTATGTATATATAGATAGATAGAGAGAGAGAAATTATTTAAATCAAATATCCCGGATGATTGACGAACAACTGATGTCCAATCACAGTGAGGCAGGGCCGGGCAGCAGCAGCAGCAAGGGGGTGGGGAGGGGGGGGAGGGGCCTTACCCCCAAAGCCCCCTTGAGGAGAAACCATTAGAAAGACTAATTCATTTTAATTCCAATTTCATTATATCAACTGGCTGAAGTCATATTTTGATCCCATAATTTAAACAAATGAGGGCTGGCGTAATAAGGAGCGAAGGACTATGTTTCAGTAATAACCCAATTAGCCCTGGGTTAAAGAAGGAGGGCCAGTAGGAGGGGGCGGGGCTAACGAGAGTAGTGCGCGTGTGTGTGTGTGTGCGTGTGTGTGTGTGATGTGTGAGCAAAGCTGAGCGCAGCTCTGAGGCTTAATGACAATAAGGCCGATATATTTTATTCTGGCCACGCCCCCCACCGCCGCCGCCGCCGCCCACTCAGGAGCGTCACGCGGGCCTCCGCCGCCGCCGCCACATGTTGAGGCAGGCCGTGTAACTCACCTCTCTCCCTGCTTGCCGCCGCTCTTCGGATTGACAAACACCAGCAGCGGATGAGTGCCGTCCATTGTTGTGATCTGGACAGGAGGATGTCAAAACAGACCGTCGGCGCTGGAAGACTGCAGGACGCTTCGCAGGAATCCGCTTTCAAGGCCAAACGCAACAGCAAAACAAACAACACAGCAAACCCACAACAACACAGACCCGCGGCCCAGCGAGCGCAAGGCGGCACTTCCGAGCCGCGTCAGTCAGTCAGTCAGTCAGTCAGTCAGTCAGTCAGTCAGTGGAGACGCTTCAGAGCTTTTACTGTTTCCTTCTGCTCGGCACGGGGAAAAAAAATTCTCTTTTCATTTCAGGTTATACCGGCAAAAAATATGAACCAGTGGGAATTTCGTCATGTTTGAATTTGGATTATAAGGAACTCACTTATTCTGAACTCCAGCCAAAAAAAGTAAGAAATAATAAAAATAAATAACTTCACCTGCGACCAGAAGCTGGCGCGCCTAGCAGGAAGTACCTTGACCAGCAGATTGAGATTTAAAATTTCACGTTTGCAAATATTTTGTTTTCTTTTTTTTTTAATTTTGCTTTCACATAATCTTGATTTCACAATAAAAGTGTAATAAAAGCACTGCTAGAGGAAAAAAAGAAAAAATATTTGCCACCTGATTTTATTTAATTTATTTTTTCAGCATTTGAGGCCTTTAAAAATGTCATCAAGTTTTGAAAAAAATGCAGATTTGTTTTTTTTCACATTTAAAATCAATTTTCCAAGACTTCCCTTCTGGTACTTTTGCACTTGTACAACTCCAACTCTAATCTTGAAAGAAAAACAAACAAAGCATCACAGCGTCGCCTCCCTCCTGCATGAAGATCGGATTTTTCTGACTTTGTCTGCTGTGACAGACGTGGGCAGAAACACAAAACAAGCGCTGCTAACTGGCCACTGGTGCCGGCAGTGTTCCCCCTCTGCCCTCCCTGACACTGATGAAGAGCTTAACCCCCTCACCCCCCCCGGCCCGCTTGCTATCCCAGCAGGCCAAGGGTGAATTAATGAGCTCCCCGTCCAGTCCCGAGTGATCCATTACTTCCTGTAATTATAAATAATAATCTTGAACATTATGCTGGTTAGCCGGCAGAGATGGATTTTCCAGCCACGTGATTCGTCATACCCCCCACCCTCATCACCCAGACGGCCGCTTGGCCACGGATGGACGGACGGACGGACGGACGGCGGCTGCAGGTTTCAAAACCAGCGCCTCTCTTCAGAAGAGTGGGAGGCCTGCAGGCCACGCCCCCTTCACACCTGCTCTGAGAACAGCATCCTGAGCTGGACATTCACAAGGCGGTGGTGGGTTTGACTTTTTTTTACGCTTTTTGTTTTTTTTTTTTCTTACGGATTTTGGATTTTTTTTTTTTTTTTTTTTTACATTTCTGAAACATTTGTGATAAATGTCTAAAACAAATTGAGATACATTTTTGATAAATATTTGAAAGAAATTTGAAAAATATTAGAAATCTTGAAGATTCAGATCAGTGAGCTGTGACACTCAACGTACCGCCGCCCATGTTGTTTTGTTTTTTTTTACAGGGTTTTTTCCTGTAGGTCCGGCCCCTTTTCCCCTGAGAGGAAGCTGATTGGTCCGGTCGTACTCTGACTTGTTTGAGATGGATTCAGAGTTCGGGGGCTGAGACCAGCGGGATTCTGCAGATTGAAGGTTGTGTTGTGTTGTTTGCTGTTGCTGTTTATTTCTGCGCGGCTTCTTCACACTCGCCTGCAGCCCTTGGCCGTCCACCGTGACCGAGTTGGCCCTCTGCATCTTCCCCCGGCTGGACTGGCTGGAGCGCGAGTCCTTCCTCAGCGTGGACTGCCTCTCCTGGGGGTCAGAGGTCACAGTGGCAGGGATAAGACAAGCGAGTCCGTTCAGGATAACGGACTCGGAGCGGAAGACCTTGATTGTAAATCCAAACCCTGTCTCTGTCTCCTCTCTCTTTTACATTTAAAAATTCTGAAAATAAATAAATGAATGAATAAATAAATGAATGAATGAATAAAAGAAACAGCTCCTACCAGAATGACAGGGCAGATGGAGTTGGGGGGCAGGATGTGGTCCTTCAGGGGCCCGCAGTCGCACTCAGGCTTGACGTGGGAGGCACACTTGTTATGGAGCTGGAGACAAAGTGCAAGGCTTTGATTTTCATACCACAATTCTTCTTTTCTTCCTCCTCTTCTTGTTTTCTAGAGGGAGGGGGTTTTATTTTTTATTTTTTTAACAACAAGTAACTACAAACAAGAGTGAGTTGTTGGGTTTTTTTGGTTTTTTTTTCCTCCTGGGTGTAAATTGGGTCAGCAGAGACTCGCCAGGCCTCCGACCCGAGACTCAGTGGGAATATAATGAGGAGGCCGACGGCTGCTCACCGTGATTTGACACCACACGCAGTGGAGCCCAGTCAGGCCCTGGTAACACTTGACGGTTTTGTGGCACTTGTCGCACTTGGTGGGGCAGTTCCCCTCCACCCAGAAGTGATGCATGACCTACAGAGAGGGAGGGGGGGCAGGTGAGAGGGAGGAGTCAGACAGACAGACAGACAGGCAGACAGACAGACAGGCAGATCAGGATCAGCCTGCAATTTATTGGGTTTGTCTCAATCCAAGGCGGAGCCAAGCTCTGATTGGACGAACCTCTGTGTTCTTCTTGGACTTGACGTAGGTTTTGATGCAGGACGGCGGCGCTCGGCCCACACAGCGCTCGTGGACGGTGTACTTGCAAACTGAGGAGCGAGACGGAAAGAAGTTAAAAAAGAAAAAGAACAAAAAACAGGGATGAAAAGGAGGAGGAGGACGAGGGGGAGGAGGAGGAGGAGGAGGAGGAGGAGGAAGACATGGATGGGCAGGGTGAGAGGGAGAGGAAACAAAGTTTTCTGATGAAGGGCCAGAGCTCAGAAAGAGATTTTTTATCGTCAGAATGAGAAACAAACGTGTTTCGTTTATGATACCTGTTTTGTTTTTTTTTTTTTTTTTTTTTACTCATATCTGTTATGGTGTTTACGGTCTAAACAAGAAGCTAATGCTAACAGGCTTGCAATAAAAACAACAAAACAGGTCCGCCTCGAAAGTGACACACAAAAAGCTTTTCATCCAGCGAGGACCATTATTCACATCTTTGTTTACACTGCAGCCCACTAGAGGGCGACAGGTTGCTGCAGATAAAGTGTGGACCGTTGACTCAATCATTCGAGCGGCTGTGAAGAATTTCTTCTTTAACGATATAAAAAACGCTCTCTGCGGGCTCTTTGCCGGAGAGACACATGGAATACATCTCCACTGAAAGCTCTGCGCTCAGTGAATCCCAGTTATCAGTTAATTCCTCTCACACAACCCGCAGAACTGACACAACCGCGGCAGTTTTCTTTTCTTTCACGACCTGACGGCGCCACCGTGCGTCCTCCTGCGGCATCACTCACAGGAGCAGCAGAGGCCCTGCTTCCCCAGGCCGATCAGCATGTTGAGGCACAGGTTGCAGTAGGCCGGCTTGTTGAAGTGCTTCAACCGCCACACGTGCTGCCCGTCGTCCTTCACGTGCTGCAGGTGGGGGAGGGGGGCAAACACAAAACAACATTGACAGTTTGACAACAAGCCCTTCTGAGCTGTTGCTCTTCAGAAGAGAAAGTTCTGAGCGTTATTCATTCATAAAAATACACTCATGGACTATTTTCCCCAGCTCTGGCTTGACAAATACTTCCATCTAGTGGACAAAATATGTAATCTATCTGAAATGATTGATTGCATTCAATAATGAAGGGCAGCTTTTCTGCGAGCCCTGGATTTTAAAGGGTCTAAGCTTCATTCTGGCAGGCTGCTGGTGGTGGTTGTGGTGGTCATGGTGGAACTGGGTGCCACTGCCATCAGGGTAGATGTTGTGAGGGGAGAGAAGGAGAAGAAGAAGAGGTGAAACATGTACTGTGACACAGGTCCTTCAGGTGACCTCAAGGACCCAGTGTCTTAGTGTTCCAGTGTCCCAGTGACTCAGTGTCTCAGTGTCTCAGTGTCCCAGTGTTCCAGTGTCCCAGTGTCTCAGCGTGTCAGCGTTCCAGTGACTCAGTGTCCCAGTGTCCCAGTGTCTCAGCATCTCAGCGTGTCCCAGTGACCCAGTGGACTGACCGTGTCCAGGCCCAGCAGGACCAGCAGTGGGATGGTGGTCATGCCTCCCTGGATCCACTCCTCCAGTGACACGGTGCCGTCGTGGTCATAGTCGATCTCCCGCATCATCTCCTGGAGAATCTTCCAGAGAAAGGAAGCAAGAGACGTTCAGACATTCAGAAAGAGATTATTTCTCATCTTCATTTCTTGAATTCATCATGACTGCGCTGCGACTCACTGGTTTCAGCTCGGTCACGTCCCATTCCAGGTACTCTGCCACGTGCATCATCTGGGTGATGATGTGCTCCAGCTCCTGCAGCGACACGCAACACGCAGTCATTACGGGTGCACAAACACTGTGTTTACCTGCCGCCTGGCACGCCGAGGCCGACGGGCCGGGGGGCTAATGGCAGGGTTGGGGGCTGGAGACAAAAGGCTGCAGGGAGGGGGGGGGTTCGGAGCCACCAGGCCTGATTACAGTGGCGGGGGTCTATTTTCTGGCCTACAGGGGGAGAACGGGCTGACTGAGGCAGGGAGCTGGGACAGTGGATCATTACTGCTCCCAACACACACACACACACACACACACACACACACACACACACACACACACACACACACACACACACACTCATCATCATCATTCATGAATAAAATCTCCAATTTCTCCCTTTTATTATTTCAAATATTTTTCACATAAAGACAATGATGATGATTCTTTGCCTTCTTTGCTTCTTTGTAATATTATGACTATTGAAATTAACTCACCACCTTTTGATGAAGCAATTTATTTTAAATTGAGCTCACTTTAAAATATCTCAAAGTTTTGTCTTGAAATCAGGATTTTCTTGTTTTCTTGAAATGACTGTAAAGGAGTCTTTTTTTTTTTTTAATTCTAACACCAACACTGTAATACAATGCACCCCCCCCCTCCCACCACCACCACCACCCCTGGTGAATGCTATCATACAGAGGGGGGAGGATTTACCGAGCTGTCCAGGGATCCGTTTCCGTCGGTGTCGTAGAGGCGAAACATGACTGTTGAAGGAAGGAAAGAAGAAGAGGGATTGAGAGGAGCGCCGACACTCTGGAAGTAACGCCAGCCCCCAGCCCGCCAGCTCAGCCCACATCCCAGCTGTGAGCTGCTGTTTCCCCGGCAACCCCGTGATGCTGCAGCACCTCCGACGACGTCTGATCGCAGCTCCATGGTTACGACGCCGCGACCCTGCTGCAGCCTCTCCAGGCCCTGACCCGCATGTGAGGGCATTGGTGATGATGTCATGGGGGGGGGGGGAGCTGCAGTCAGTGTCACTGTCAGCTGCTGCCAGGTCGAAAAGGATTTTGTTATTCTTACTTCAAAATGTTATTAATCTGTCATGTAAAGGTCTGGGATTTTATTTATTTACTTTTTTTTTTAGTCGAGACTTTGTGATGGTGCAAGAGTCCAAATGTATAGGAAAAAAGAAATGGCACCAAATATATTGAGTGTGAAGATATTTGGGTGTTGACAGATGCATAAATGTAAAGTTGGTTGTTTTGTTGTTGTTTTTTTAAAGCATTTGGTACCTTTAATTTTTGTGTGCTTTATTGTTTTGTTTTAGAAAAAATCTTTCCTTTTGTGATATGAAAGATGACATTATGTGTCATTCTGTGGCTGCATGGCATACAAAAAAATTAAGTTAAACGAAAAATGTGTGTTTTCATGATCAGGTTACATTATATGTTAATGATAAACGTATTTATTACGTTGTATAAAGCTTCTGAAATGTATCATCGTGGTGTTTATTTCCTTTAATTAATATAGAAAATTCAACTGTTTATGAACGAACGGGACCAGCTCGAACACCTCCACTCGACCAGCAGGGGGAGCCAGTCACCAGTCAGCCGTTACTCTGCGCGTTGGGGGGAGTTTATTCATAACTTGTACTCTCGCGAGGCGCTGAATTATTCAACCATAGCAACATGAGGGAGGCGGTTTGTGATTTTGTGTTTTAATAATTTGCTTTTTCGAACACAGAGGACGGGAGAACACAGCGCCCCCACACCGCCAACACAAAATATATTTTTTAAAAACACACGGCCTGCAGGGTGAGGAACAATGTTCAGTTCGGCCCGGTCCAGCTCGGTTAGTACTGATTGGTTCAGAGTTTTGACGAAAGCCGAGTCGGAGTTTTCACCAAAAAAAAAAAAAAAACAAACGCCATTTTTAAATGTCCCGCGTGTGGATGGATTTTTACATTTTTCAGGTATTAATAAGTGACATGCTTATGAAACCATGTCCATGGACGAAAGAAAAAGCTGAAAGAGAGTAGAGTAGAGTAAGTTCAGCTAACAGCTGAGCACTGCAACACACCTTCCCCTGCACAATCTGCATTATGGGTGCAAAACAAAAGAAAAAAATCGAACTTGACTGCATGATTGTTGGTATGAACAACAACAACAACAACAAAAAAAACCCCCGTTTTGCATAAAAGTGGTTGTTCACACCTGTGGAACAACAAAAGCAAAAACATCCATCCACTCATTTTAAATGCCGAGCAGAAAAGTTTCTCTTCTCTTCGCTAATTCCTTCATTTTAGCTGCATGGCTGTTGAACTCTTTTCCCACTCCTGCACGACTGACTGGCCCCCATCGAGAGCTGACCTCCGACCCCTCCCCCAGCCCCCACCTGCTAAAACCTCAGACTAAGTCAAACCCAGATGCAGCAAAAAAAAAAAAAAAAAGCGTCACTCACACTCAAGCTTGTCCTCAGGACGGCCGCCCTCCAGCAGAGAGAGGTAGCACACGATGTCTTTCAGCTGCACGGCACTCAGGGGCGGCGGCTGCGGCGGCGGCGGCGGCTGCGGCGCCGACGAGGAGGACGACGAGGAGGCCGACGAGGAGGAGGCCGCCGTCTTCAACGGAGTGGAGTTGCTTTTGATCAGCTTCAGTCCTGCGGGGAGACACAGAGGAAAGGTCAAAACCTTCTCTGCAGCGCCTCTAATGTTCCTCCAACAACCTGCTGCGTCCGGGAGGCCTGCTGTTAGTCACGCTGGGCCCATCGATCGGCCGTGGGCGGCGTTTCACCGTCTTATTTTGGACTCATCAAATCATTTTTTTATTGAATCTTTTTGTGCTTTAAAAGCGAAAGATAAAAAGAACGTGAAGATCCGAGCTGGTCTCTCGGTGTCTTCTGAGCCGGCAGACCAACCCGCAGCATCCAGAAACACCTGATTTCGGAGTTTGACAGCCTGGAAATGGCTCGTCGCTCAGCGAGCAAATTAGCCGGAAGATTAGCGCAACCACATAAAGGTCGTCAACACTGATTCTCTCCACTGTGGAGGGTTTAATTTGGGGTCAGGAACAGGAAGTAAACAGTGATTCTGACTCTGCTCTCTGATACAGCCAATCAGAGTTTGGCCAGACCAATCAGTCAGTGTCCTTTGAAGAGGAAAGGGGCGGAGTAACAGAAAAGGTTTAGCTGTGACAGAAACTGGAAACTGCTGCTAGCTTGCCAACAGCAAAGAACTACAGGTACTGCTAGCGTTTCTCTGCTCCTGATTGGATGAAGGCTTTCCTCAGCTAGACATGGGGTGCATTGGTTTCTGACTGTTGTGGGTAGGGCTGTGCGATTAATCGATTTTAAATTGAAATCAGATTTTTTTTTTAGTCGGAACGATGTTAAATAGAGGAAAATCAGAAAATCGATTTTCCGATTTTCCTCTTTCATGCTTCCGGGTTGGCGCCTCTTGGGTACCGTAGTCCTCCCCCCTGGAGAAGCTGTTGACTGGCTACCTATGTTTACTGGCATCTGCACTAGCTAGCCACATCAGGTGTTAAAACCAGGAAGTGGTTCTGTTTGCTGCCCTCACCACTACCTGCTGAAGTATTTTTCCGAAGTCGCACATGTCCCGTTTTTGTAGCATGTTTAACGAGATTTTCTGCAAAAAAAAAAAAAGTTGAAATCGAAAATAGGGATTTTATTTTTGACCAAAATCGCCCAGCCCTAGTTGTGGGACAGTGTTTTTAAGCGACCTCCTCTCTTCAAACAGAAGGCTGAGAGTCCAGGTGTCACTCAGGTGTCACCCAGGTGTCACCCAGGTGTAAAGTAGGTGTAAAGTATAACAACAGCAGCGCCAGCAGAGCCAGTGAGACACTTTGGACAATATGCTCCGCTTTACAATTTTGGCTACTTGCGATCACACCAGAGTGACGCTGTAGCACTCCAACGCAACAACACAAAGAAAGTCTCTGCCAAGACTCCTGGCCAACGTTACATCCACCATTCAACTCCTCGCCTCCTCCAGGCCGGAGAGACCGGACAGAGAAAAAATACACGACGGAGACGCAGGAGTGGTGCAGCCACTTTTTCTTTTTCATGAGAAGGATTTTTTTTATTTGTTTTGTTTTGTTTTGTTTGTTTGTTTGTTTTGCTGTGTTTGTGGTTGCGGACTCACCAGGAACCCTCGGCCGGTCCGAGGACGATGGACTGGGTTTGGGCGCCTTGCTGCTGAAGGAAAGGAAGAGGTGCTGGCAGAACTCCTGGGACAGTTCGCTCTCCAGGAAGGTCCGCATGAAGACCTTGAAGCCCTCGAAGTCGATCTCCTGAGAAGCAGGTGGGACACACAGCAGAGCCGGTGGTTTCAGAAAGAAAGGAAGAACAAATGGCAAATGATGCACAAATGGTTTATAAAGCCTGGCTTATCCCTGCCTTTGTACATCTGCCCCTGGTTTGGTGTAAAGAGATTGATTGGATTTTTTATTTTTTATTGTATATCTTGTTCCTACTGTATAGTCTCACCAGCCTTTAACGGTAACTGTAACTACTGTATAGTTTATTTTTTATTCTTCTATTTTCACTCTTTCTATTGCTTTTTGACTGCTGCAACAGTCTAGTTTCCCAATTTGGGATCAATAAAGTTCAGTCTAATCTGATCTAATCTAATCTAATCTCAGAACTGAGAAGCTTCTTGTCTTGATTTCCTCTGCTGTCCTTCTGCCGCTGCTGCTGCCTCGGGTTGTTTTGCGCTGGCTGACAGATGAAGTGTGAAAAGTGAACAAGCAAATTTGCAGGTTTTCCTGATAAACACAGTTTTAATCTGTTCAAGAGCTATCGTGTTGTACTTAGGGCAGATTAAACTTCCACCCACCGCAACATCAAACAATCCAAACTAACAAAAAAAGCTGCAAAAATCCGGGTGGTTGATTTGAATGAAGGGCGTCACTTGGCATTTAGTCAACAGAAAGTGTTAATCGGGCGTGTTTCCACCTTGAGCCATGGGATTTTTCAGGAGAAAGCCACTGGGCAAGTGAACATTTTCCCCTCTGGCACAGGTAAACTGTTGCTTTTATCCAGAGGTGAGAAGAAAACGCCCTCCAGCATCTTCAAAAAACAGCTCTGTCAATCATGCCAAGTTTCTCCAAAACATCGAGGACCGTCAACTGTCTTTGACCTCCTGGCACCTGATTGGCCGGAACCGATGACACTCATGTTGTTCTCAGAAGCTCTTCAACTTTAGATGGGATTTTCATTTTCTTTTCAAGTGGATCAATGCCCTGAAGCTTTACTGTTCAATCTGTCTTCGCTACAACACAGCCGAGGAGATTTATGCTGCGAGAACAAGACGCTCAGCAGAACACACACACACACACACACACACACACACACACACACACACACACACACGTACCTGGCTGAGAATCTCCTGCTTCTGCCGGGGCAGCACGATGAGGAGAGAAACACCAACAGGATCAA